>ML103063.1:15483-122932 GCA_003697995.1 Taxidea taxus jeffersonii
GTGGTATATATATACGATGGAATACTATGCAGCCATCAAAAGAAATGAAATCTTACCATTTGCGACGACATGGATGGAACTAGAGCGTATTATGCTTAGCGAAATAAGTCAACTGGAGAAAGACAACTACCACATGATCTCCCTGATATGAGGAAGTGGAGATGCAACGGGGGTGGGAGTTAAGGTGGTAGGAAAAGTAAAAATGAAAGAAGATGGGATCGGGAGGGAGAAAAACCAAAAGAGACTCTTAATGTCATAAAACAAACTGAGGGGGGTGGGGGGAAGAGGGGTTGGGTGAGGGTGGTGGGGTTACATCATATGTTTAAATAAAGCTTAAATAAAGTAAAAAAAAAAAAAAATCCTAATGCAGGTACAACAACTGTGGGAAACAATAGGGAGATTCTCCCCCAAGTTAAAAATGCAACTACCTTACAATCCAGCAATTCCAATTCTGGGTATTTACCCAATGAAAAGGAAAACACTAGCTCAAAAAGGTATATGCACTGCTATGTTCACTGGAGTATTATTTATAAGAGCTAAAATATAGAAGCTATCTAAGTGCCCACTGATAAATGGATAAAAAGGATTACATGTAAAACCTTGCCATTTGTGGATGGATCTAAAGAGTATTATGATAAGTGAAATAAGTCAGACAGAGAAAGACAAATACCATATGATGTCACTTAAATTAGGTATCTAAAAAACAAAATAGATGAGCAAACAAAACAAGCAAAAACAGACTCATAAATAACAGGAAATCAGTTGTTGGTTACCAGATGGGGGACAGGTGGGGAATGAGTGAAATAGATGAAGGGGATTAAAAGATACAAAATTCCATTTACAAAATAAGTAAGTCATGGGAATGTAATGTACAGCATAGAGAATAGTCAATAATATTGTATTAACTTTGTATGGTGTCAAATGAAAACTGGACTTATTGTGAAAATCATTTCAGAATGTATAAAGATATTGAATCACTGTGATATACACCAGGAACTTTTAGGGTATTGAAAGTCAGTTATATTTCAATAAAAAAAAAAAAAACCTAGTGCCTTTGCTTACTTTCTAACTTATGCAAGTTAACCTCTCTACATCTTAGCTTTTTACTTATAAAACTGGAATAACCATATTAACGCCATGGATTTATTATCAAGACTAAAAGATAAAACACTTTTAAGGAGCTTAGAACATGTCAAATACTATTAAATTCTAGCCATGATTTAACCTATAGAATTTTTTTAAGTGCCTACTTATTAAACTTCTCTTTAAAGAGATGTGAGAGAGTTCAAGAAAGTTGTAGGACATGCAGCAAAAAGTCCCTGGTTTTTTGTTTTGTTTTTTTTTTTGCATTTGTTAAGAAATTGGCTTTGAATCAATTCCTGCTATTTCTCCAATTAATGACATTTCTTGATTCTATAGGTATCCATTTAGGGATAATTGAGTATTTATAGACAAATAGATACTTCATACATTGATTAATAGATAAAAAAATTCATAGTTGAGAGTTTCTCTTTTCTAAGCACTTCTCCATCTAAAGGGTTCTATTTTTTCAAATAATTTAAAAATTATTCAAGCATATAATGCAGAACATACACTATCTCAATTTTTCATTTCCCTAGATATATCTATGTTTACAGGGAAAAAATTACATTCCTAATATATTTTTCTTATTTTGCAATAGTATGAAAATTTCATTGTCTTCAAACTTTCCTGGTTTCAATGTGAAGTCTAATGCCAAAAAGGAAAAGTAAAAAATGCTATCAATTTTTTGGTTTAAGCAATCAAGAGAAGAATAGAGTTGACATTTATTGAGATGAAAAATTCAGGAGGAGCAAGTTTGGGGGAATGACTGGAGATTTGTATTTTGGGGGGATAAGTCTGAGATACCTATCAGGCATTAACATGGAAATGTCAAGTCATAGTTGGATATCTAAGCCCAGGGTGCATGAGAGAGATTAAGCAGGTTATACTTAAAATTTACAGGCTTATAGATAACATTTAAAGCCATGAGATGAAGTGAAAGGAGTTAATGAGAGAATAATGATAGGAAATAGTTGTTTCAATGACTGAATCGAATCCTGTGTCATAAATCCTCTGAAGATTTGGGAAGAGGAGATGTCCAGGGAGGGGATGGGTAGAGGAAAACCAGGTTAGTGCTATAAACCAAAAACAAGTGAATTAAATATTTCCAAGCATTTCATTAAATGCTGTTCTATAAATCAGCTATGAAGCCAAGATACTTGACTACTGGATTTATCAACACAGGTATTATTAGTCTCTTCATGAAGATTGATTTGGTTAAAGTACAGAGGTGGAGGGTGTAAAGAGTCTATTGAGAATAGATTTAGGAGATGAATGTAGGAAGGAAACAGGAGATAACCAAAGTAGACAATTCTTTCAAGGGAGGTTGATGTTTCCACAGGAGAAAAAATGTCTCCTGTAGACACCTGTTTGAAAGCTCTCCCATTCTTTGCTTTCACATCTAACCATACCTTGCATTCACCTGGCCTGTAAGACAAGTTGATATAATTTCTCTTGTTCTCCTAATCCCTATTTCATCATAACCAAGAATCATAACTAAGAATAAGTCTTACTTATACCTTGCTATCCTTAGGTATCCACAGAAGTGAACATTTTAGAAAAAAAAATTGAAAATTTGAATTATGAATCATTTTAGAAGTAGATTTAGAAATATTTTGTTTTAAACCACTGATTCTCAATGATTTTCCCATCATGATGCACACATATAGAAGTAATCTATACATCATACTTAGGAACCATCCTTTTTATCCACGTAAAGGAACACATAGAAACTTTTTTAATTTTTTTGAAAAAGAAAGCAAATGATCTCCAAATATAAGGATTCTGATTAGTAATAAATTACTTCCTTCCAAATTTATAGTTAATCATGACCAATGAAATATATATTGATACAACCTGAGAACTGATTTTATTTGTTACAATGCTTAGAAGTTAGGGGAATGCAATCTGGAGGTATAAACCAACTGACTAAAGCTACCTAACTCTACAAGTTAGGTAGCAACTCTACCAAACTCTGGATAGTTTAGACGAGGACTCAGCTCTCCTAGAAGGCAGACTGCAGAAGTTGCAAGTAGGCTAATCCTGTAAGAAATGAAATGAGCCTGGCAGCTGTTTTCTGATTGGAAATTGTTTTTCTCAGAGGGATCTGGGAGCCAAATCTCTCTCTCTTTTTAATATTTTATTTATTTATTTGACAGAGACAGAGAGAGCACAAGTAGGCAGATCAGTAGGCAGAGGGAGAGGGAGAAGTAGGCTACCCACTGAGCAGGGAGCCTGACTCAGGAATCATGACCTAAGCTGAAGGCAGACACTTAACCAACTGAACACCCAGGCACCCCTGGGAGCCAAATCTCTTTAAGGCAAAAATTTTGTTTTTGTTTTGTCTTTGTTGTTCTTGTTTTGTTTGTTTTTTTTTCCCTGGGGTCTTTAACCTTTATAAACTAAAGTAACTAGCACCTGTTATACTTGGAGAAGGAAACCTGGTCAAATTTGCATGCTGCACTATGCTCAAAACTGGAAATAGAAGAAGGTAATATAGATGCAAAGAATCTTTTTAAGTTCCAAGGGAGGAGTCAATGTAAAATTATAATATTTTACAGTTCAGTAATCCTCCCTTGGGACTTAAAAAAAAATTTTGTGCAGCTAAATTACTTTCATGTATTTCCAACTTTGAGCACAGTCTAACTTTTGAAGGGCTTTTACAAAATCTCTCCTATTTGATCACAAATTAGGCAAATTTTTATATTTCCATTTTACTAATGAGGAAATGAGATACAGAGAATATACATTTGTCCAAGATGACAAAACTAGCAAATGGTAGAACGGGGATTGAACCCAGGTTCCCTGATGATAAGTCTAACACTGTTTTCACTAAGTAAAATTGTAAGTCATAACTGAGAAATGGAAGACTGCCAAGAGGTTACATGATTTACAAATCAATTGGCAAAAGTGATCTACAGACACTATGTCTAAAATTTAATTATGCTAACTAAACCGTTGGCTATTCATCTTACCAACAAACTAAAATGATGTATCAATTAAAGTTACTGTGCTCTTTATTTTATACTTTGGAAGACAGACTATGGCTGCGTAAGTAGTTAACAAGGCCCTATGTGGATTTTATGTATTAACAAAATCGACTTAAAAGATTTCTCTGCCACCCATTTCCATGCTATTTCACAGGTTAGCTGCATAGTCTTGGATGCATTAACTAATCTTGACTTAATTTTTTAATCTTTAAATTAGAAAACATTTTATCTACCACAAAATATGGATATGAATAATAAAGATTAAATATTGAAAATCAGTACAATGTTAAAAATATTCATCAATAACTGTGCTTCATTTTGGACTCTCAGCCACACTATAATGGTCGTACTGGTTTAATATTAAATAGTGTATTTTGAAAACTCTTCCCTAAGTTCAGTCACACAAATGTTAAATCAATTAAGAAGAATATTATATTTTAAAAAAGAAGAGTATTATAGAATAGTAGAAGTTTTAAACTGAGAATTTGAAAAGTTAAAGTAGAAGACACATAATTTCAAAGTAGGAAAGAAAAGACAAACCAAATAACACCAACACTCAAATACCTTAAGTAATAAAGGGGAAAAATGAAATAAGTTATTTCATCTTATTAATATTTTTTCTGATGCAGTTAGTCAGAATTTCCAAAAATTTAATGATAATAAAAATATGTAGAGCTAGATCTCAATTGTATTTTTCTCATGATTTACACAGATAATCTAAGTTCTTTACCAAAATCTTGACCACCCTGAATTCCTCACTTTTTTTTTTAACTATTTTTTTTTATTTATTCATTTGATAGAGATCACAAGTAGGCAGAGAGGCAGGCAGAGAGAGAGAGGAGAAAGCAGGCTCCCTGCTGAGCAGAGAGCCCGATGTGGGGCTCTATCCCAGGACCCTGAGATCATGACCTGAGCCGAAGGCAGAGGCTTTAACCCACTAAGCCACCCAGGCGCCCCAAATTCCTCACTTTTAATCACAGATTCCATCTAATTGTCAGCAAGTCCTGTCAGCTATAACTTCAAACTACATCTCTAACAGGGTCATGCCCACCTCACTACCTCCACTACTATCAGTCTCTTCCAAGCCACCATCATCTCTCAGCCTTCTGAGAGGTGCTCTTCTTGTTACCTACTCAACTCCAGCTCTCAGATTCTTATTTCTCTGTGAGGCATCTCTGCACTCCCTATTTGAAATTATAGAACCACATTCCCCTAATCTCTGCTTCAATTTTTCTCCAAAACCCTTAATACCATATTTATCTATTTATTTCCTTCTCTCTCTAGGATGTAAAGTTTTGTGAGGGGGGGGGGGATTTGTGTCTGTTTTTTAATTGCTGCATCCCCATAGCATAAGAATAGCATTTGTTCAGTGGTACATAATCAATAAGTATTTTTTGGAACACATTATTCTTTTTAAATAATTTGAAAAGAAATAAATTTATGGAATAATATAGATCTTTATAGATTTAATAGTTCATTTTTCTGCTGCATTTTCATATGAAAGTGTTCTACCTTTAAGTGTTTTGTGGAAATAATCTTTTCTTTTTTAAGATTTTATTTATTTATTTGACAAAGAGAAACACAGCAAGAGAGGGAACCAAGCAGAGGGAGTAAGAGAGGGAGAAGCAGGCTTCCCGCCAAGCAGGGACCCTGAGGCGACCCCAATGCGACCCTGATGCGGGGATCGATTCCAGGACCCTGGGATCATGCCCTGAGTCAAAGGCAGATGCTTAATGACTGAGCCACCCAGGCACCCCATTGTGCAAATAATCTTAAAGAAGGCCTCTACAGGGGCTCCTGGGTGGCTCAGTGGGTTAAGCTTCAGCTCAGGTCATGATCTCAGGGTCCTAGGGTCGAGCCCTGAATTGGGCTCTCTGCTCAGCAAGGAGCCTGCTTCCTCCTCTCTCTCTGCCTGCCTCTCTGCCTACTTGTGATCTCTGTCTGTCAAATAAATAAAAATCTTTAAAAAAAAAAAAATAGAAGGCCTCTACAGAGAAAAACAAAAAAAGATTTTTAAGTAAATTATTTCTCTTTCTTTTTCTTTTTTTTTTCTTTTTAGATTTATTTATTTGACAATGAGGCAGTGAGAGAGGGAACACAAACATGGGGAGTGGGAGAGGGAGAAGCAAGTTTCCCATGGAACAGGGAGCCCAGTGTGGGGCTGGATCCCAGGATCCTGGGATCATGACCTCAGCCAAAGGCAGAGGCTTAAGAAATAAGCCACCCAGGCACCCCTAAGTAAATTACTTCTCAATATGTATCTGTGTTCATATTTTTATCTTCTATGAGACAGTATTAGCCTGAGATGTTAGATAACACCTTTTTTATTTTTGCTTTACTTGAACTTTAGAGGCATTTTTATCTTTCTCAATGTTGCATATTAGTGCTAAACTAATAAATGCTATTAAACTACAAAGCTATTTATTAAGTTTGTGTGCAATTAACTGTGGGGACATACCAAAAAGTAAATACCAATGAATTGATGCTCTGACCTTAGGACATAAAGAATATTTCATAGATGCTGTTTCATGTTTTCATCAGTGATAGATTAAATATCACATCCATTTGAGTTTCAGAGCTAGGAGCAAGTTGGCAGAAAACATGTTCAAAGTTCAAATTGGCCTTTGTTATCTGGAAAAATATCATAAATAAATATAATGGAATTAAGTTACAGGGTCATTGTAATACATCTTAGGTGGGGAAAAATTGAACCAAAGAGGACAGAAATACAATTCAAGACAAGCAACAAAATTGTTAAATCTATACTTAGCCATCTTCCTAGACAAAGAATATGATAAAAAATGAGCAAGCCATTACCATCTACCCTCAAAAGTCACTTTTCCATTGTAATGATGCAGAAATAAACAACAAAATAAAATGCAAAATGCAAGTTCAAAATGTCCTTAAGGGCTAAAATAGAGGCATACAATGAGAACACAGAGAAAAAACAATCATGAATGAGATGATTAATATATGACTCTCCTTTTAGCTCCAACACAAGCAGCCATACCATTATTATTCTTGTATCCTTATTCCAAACTACCAGGAGAAGCAGACCTTCTCCATTAAGCCAAAGTATTGGATACGCATACTGTCCAACTCTGATCAAACTAGCAATGGGTAAGGAAGAGAAAAAATAACACAAAATATACAGAGGTATAAAACTTATAGAGGTAAGTTCCTGAGGTGGATATTGTGCAATTCTCCTAGACCAAAGCAGACCCCAAGAATACTGGAGCTTGAAAAAATGCTTCTAAATATTATGAATGCTGAATAGAAGGGAAGAGGAAGTGAAATAATTAAACTCACTTGCTTGCTTTTCCTCCTTTAATAAATGCCTCAAAAATCTGCCTTTATTATTTTTTAATTGAGGTATAATTGAAATAAAATAATACATTTGTTTCAGATGTAAAAAATAATGATTCAGTGTTTGTATGCATGGGTAAATGGTAACCACAATAAGTCTAATTACTAGTTGTCACCTTACAAAGTTAATCTACTGTTACTAACTCTGTGTTGGACATTGCCCCCGAATGTCTTATTTATTGTCTAACTGAAAGTTTGTACTACTTAATCCCCTTTACCCATTTTTCCCCCTGCCCAACCCCCTTCCCTTCTGGTAACCACCAATATGTTCTCTGTATCTATGAGTCTGGGTTCTGTTCTGCTTGGTTTTTTAGATTCCACATATAAATGAAATTATAATGTATTTGTCTTTCTCTTTCTGGCATTTAACTTAGCATAATACCCTCAAGGACCATCCATGTTCTTGCAAATAGCAAGATTTCACTATTTTTTATTATTTATTTTATATTTAAGTACATCACATTTTCTTTATTCATTCATCCATTGACAGACACAGATTGCTTCCATATCTTGCCCCTTGTAAATACACTGCAATGAGCAAAGGAGTGTATATATCTTCTTTGTGTTTTTGTTTTCTTTGGATAAATACCCAGAAGTGGATTTGCTGGATCATATGGTAGCTGTATTTTTAAATTATTAATGAAACTTCATACCTACATCCCACAAACAATGCATGACAGTACCCCTTTTTCTACCTCACCAGCACTTATTTCTTGTTTTTCATTTTTGTTTTGTGTTTTGTTTTGTTTTATAATAGCCATTCTGACAGGTGAAAGGTGATTATCTCAATGTGGTTTTGATTTGCATTTGCCTGATTGATTAGTGATGCTGGACATCTTTTCATTTACCTGTTGGCTACCTGTATGTCTTCTTTAGAAAAATGTCTATTCAGTCTTCTTGCCATTTTTAAATATAATTGTTTGGTTTTTATTATTGTTTCTTTAAATTTATTTTGGATATTGTTTATTTAAATTTATTTTGGATATTAACTCCTTACCAGATATATAATTTGCAGTATCTTCTCCCATTCGGTAGGTTGCCTTTTCATTTTGTAGTTGATTTCTTCCACTTTGTACAGAAGGTTTTTAGTTTAATGTAGTTCATTTGTTTATTTTTGTCCATTTCTCTTGCTTTTGGAGTCAGATAGAAACAAACCAAAACAGGGTGCCTGCGTGGCTCAGTGGGTTAAAGATTCTGCCTTTGGCTCAGGTCATGATTCCAGAGTCCTGGGATCAAGGCCTCATCCGGCTTTCTGCTCAGCAGGGAGCCTGCTTCCCTTCCTCTCCCTCTGCCTGCCTCTCTGCCTACTTGTGATAAGTGTCAAATAAATAAATAAAATCTTTAAACAAAACAAAAACATCACTAAGACTAATGTCAAAGAGTTTACTGCCTATGTTGTCTTCTAGGGGGTTCCTGGTTTCAGGCCTTACATTCAAATCTTTAATCAGTTTTGAGTTAGTTTTTGTATATTATGTTAAGGTAGTATCCAGTTTCATTTGCATGTAACTGTCCAGTTTTCCCCACATCATTTTCCCCCAACATCATTTATTAAAGAGACCGTCCTTTCCCCATTTATATTCTTGCCTCCTTCAGTGTAAATTAATTGTGTACATACGTATGAGTTTATTTCTGAGCTGAATAACCTGTTCCACTGATCTATGTGTCTCTTTATTATGCCAATCATTTACTGTTTTGATTGCTTTGGTTTTATAATATAGTTTGAAATCAGGGAGCATATCTCTGGCTGGGTTCCTTCTCAAATCATTATGGCTATTTAGAGTCTTTTACACTTCCATACAAATTTTAGAATTGTTGAAAAATTTAGTGAAAAATATTATTGAGGGGCAGCTGGGTGGCTTAGTCAGTTAAGCATCTGCCTTCAGCTCATGTCATGATCTCATGACAGGACTCAGCTAGGACTGAGCTCTGCATCACATGGGGGGGATGTGGTCTCTGCTCTGCAGGGAGTCTACTTCTCCCTCTCCCTCTGTTCTCTCTCTCTCTTTTTAAAAGATTTTATTTATTGGGGCACCTGGGTGGCTCAGTGGGTTAAGCCTCTGCCTTCGGCTCAGGTCATGATCCCAGGGTCCTGGGATTGAGCCCAGCATTGGGCTCTCTGCTCAGCGGGGAGCCTGCTTCCCCCTCTCTCTGCCTGCTTCTCTGCCTACTTGTGATCTCTATCAAGTAAATAAAAAAAATAAAATTAAAAAAAAGATTTTATTTATTTATTTGACAGAGATCACAAGTAGGCAGAGAGGCAGCCCTATCAAGTAAATAAAAAAAATAAAATTAAAAAAAAGATTTTATTTATTTATTTGACAGACAGAGATCACAAGTAGGCAGAGAGGCAGGCAGAGAGAGGGGGAAGCAGGCTTCCTGCTGAGCAGAGAGCCCAATGCTGGGCTCGATCCCAGGACCCTGGGATCATGACCTGAGCCAAAGGCAGAGGCTTTACCCACTGAGCCACCCAGGTGCCCCTCTGTTCTCTCGTTTCCTCTTGATCTTGCTCTCTCCTAAATAAACAAATAAAATCTTAAAAAAAAAAATCATCATTGGAATTTTGAGAGGGGATAGTATGGGATCTGTAGATTGCTTTAAGTAGTATAGACATTTTAACCATATTTGTTCTTCTAACCCATAAGCATGGAATAGCTTTCCATTTATTTGTGCATTCAATTTCTCTCATAAGTGTCTTACAGATTTGAGTGTACAAGTCTTTCACCTCCTTGATTAAATTTATTAGTAGGTATTTTATTCTTTTTAGTTTAATTGTAAGAAGAATTGTTTTCTTGATTTCTCTTTCTGATTGCTGCATTATTAGTATATAGAGACAACATATTTTTATATATTCACTTTGTGTCGTGCAACTTTATTGAATTCATTGATTAGTTCTATAACTTCAGTGGAATCTTTGGGGTTTTCTATATGTAGTATCATGTCATATGCAAATAGTTTTATTTCTTCCTTTCCAATTTGGATGTCATTCATTCATTCATTCATTCATCCATCCATCCATTCAATTTTTCTTGCCTATAGGCTATAACTAAGACTTCCAATCCTATGTTGAATAAGGGTGCCATGAGTAGGCATCCTTGTCTTATTCCCCATCATACAGAAAAAGTTTTCATCTGCTCAACGTTGACTATAATATTGGCTGTGGGTTTATCATACATGGCCTACATCATGTTGAAGTATTATCCCTCTTTACCCACTTTGTTGAAAGTCTTTATCCTAAATGGATATTGAATTCTATCAAATGCCTTTTCTGCATCTATTAAGATGATCATATGATTTTTATCCTTCATTTTTTAAAATATGGTATATCATAATTTATATTTGATTTGTGGGAGTTAAACCATTCTTGCTTCTCTTGAAATAAATCCTACTTAGTCATGGCATATGATCCTTTTAATGTATTAATAAATTTAGTGTGCTAATATTTTGGTGAAAATTTTTGCAACTATGTTCATCAGGAATATTGGCCCATAATTTTCTTACTTGTGGAATACTCACCTGGTTTTGGTTTTGGAATAGCACTGGCCTCATAAAATGAATTTATAATCTTTCCTTCTCTTCAATATTATGGAAAAGTTTGAGAAGGAAACATAGTAAATCTCCTTTGAATGTTTAGTAGAATTCCCCAATTAAGCTATCTGGTCTTGGACTTTTGTTTGTTAGGAAGTTTTTGATTACTGATTCAATCACCTTACTAGTAATTAGTCTATTCACATTTTCTATTTCTTCATGCTTCAGTCTTAGAAGATTGTAAATTTTCGGAATTTGTCTAAGTTGCCAGTTTGTTGGCATCTAACTATTCATAGTACTCTCGTATGATCCTTTGTTTTTCTATAGTACTTGCTGTACCATCTATTGTTTAATTTCTGATTTTGAGTGTTCTGTTTTTCGCTTGGAAAGCCTCACTAAAGATTTGTGAATTCTGTTATCACTTCAAAGAAGCAGCTCTTATTTTCATTGAGCTCTTTGTCTTTTTAGTATCTATTTCATTTATTTTCACTCTGATCTTTACTATTTCCTTTCTCCTATTAACTTTGGGCTTCACTGGTTCTTCTTATTCTAGTTCCTATAGGTGTAGAGTTAAGTTATTTGTTTGAGATTTCTCTTGTTTCTTGAGGTAGGCCTGTACTACTATGAAATGAACTTCCTCTTAGAACTGCTTTTGTTTTATCCCATAGGTTTTGGTATATTGTTTTTCTGTTTTCATAAATCTTTTATTAATTTAAATTTATCTTTTGATTTCTTCTGTGATCCAGTAGTTGTTCAGTATTGTTCAGCAGTTGTTCAATATTGTATCATATTGTTTAACTACCAAGTATTTGTATTATATTTCCAGTTTTCGTCTTGTAATTAATTCTTAGTTTTACATCACTGTAGTCAGAAAAAGTGCTTGATATGATTTAAAGCTTCTTTAATTTATTGAGACTTGTTTGTCATCTAATATATCTATTCTGGAAAGTATGCCATGAGCACTTGAGAAGAATAGGTAGTCTGATTTTGGAAGGAATATTCTGTATATATCTTTTACATCCATCTAATCTAATGTGTCTTTTTTTTTTAAGATTTTATTTATTTGACAGAGATCACAAGTAGGCAGAGAGGCAGGCAGAGAGAGAGGGGGAAGCAGGCTCCCCGCTGAGCAGAGAGCCCGATGTGGGGCTCAATCCCAGGACCCTGGGATCATGACCTGAGCTGAAGGCAACATGAACCGAAGGCAGAGGCTTTAACCCACTGAGCCACCCAGGCGCCCGTCTAATGTGTCATTTAAGGCCAATGTTTCCTTACTGATTTTCTGTCTCAACCTGTGTTTTGATGTAAGTGGGGCATTAAAATCTGCTATTATTATTATTATTATTATATTGCTGTCAATTTCTCCCTTTAGGACTGTTAATATTTGGTTTATATATTTTGGCGCTCCTACCTTTGGAGCATATATATTTATAAATATTACACCTTCTTGCTGGATTGACCCCTTGATCACTATGTATTGCCTCCCTTTTTGATAGCTGTCTCCATTTTAAAGTCTATTTTGTCTGATATGAGTATAGTCACATCAGCTTTTTTCCATTTCTGTTTGCACATAGTATATTTTTCTATCTCCTTTCTTTCATTCTGTGTGTATTCTTGTGAAGTAAAGTTCTTGTAGACACTATGTATATAGATAAGCTTTGGGTTTTTTGTTTGTTTTGCTTTGTTTTTATCTGCTCAGACAATATATGTATTTTAATAAAAGAACTTAGTCCATTTACCTTTAAAATAATTATCAATAGGTTGCACTTATCATTTTGTTGTTTCCTGGCTGTTTTGGTAGTTCTTCTCTTTCCCTTCTTTTATTATTATTTTTTCTTCCCTGTGGTTTGATGATTTTTTTTTTTTAGTGTCGTATTTAATTCCTTTCTCATTTTCTTTTGTGTATTTACTATTTTTGTATTGTGGTTACCATGTGACTCACATATATCATCCTATGTATATAATAGCCTATTTTAAATTAATAGAAACTTAAATGTATTCCAAAATTCTTTTAACTCCCATCCTCTCATTGTTTTTGCTGTCACTTTTTACACCCTTTTTAATGTATCTCTTAAGCAATTATTGAAGTTTTAATTTTATTGATTTTGTATTTTCATATTCACACCAGCTTTATAAATTAGTAATCCTAACTTTACTATATATTTATCTATCCCAGTGAGATTTAATGTTCATACGTTTTCTTATTAATTAGTGTCATTTCTTTTTAGCTTAAATAAGTCTCTTTAATATTTCCTGTAAAGCCAGTTTATTGGTGATGACTGCCTTACCTTTTACTTGTCCTGAAAACTTTTTTCCTCTCTAAATCTGAATGACAATCTTGCCAGTTTTGATTGAAAGTTTTTGTTTTTGTTTTCTTCCAAACACTTTGAATATATCATGCAACTCTCTTTTGGCTCTCAAAGTGTGCTGAGAAATCTGCTGATTGGCTTATGGGACTCCTTTTGTATATAACAATTTGTTTTTTTCTCTTGCTATTGTAGAATGGAAGTGACTCCATCTTAGAAAGAGGGTTCCATTTTGTATAACCTCCCGCCCCACAAGCTGGCCTTACCAGATAAGAGGGAAGAAAAGCCGGTTTGGAAATCTCCTGACCCTGGTGACCGATTAACCTACAAGTCAGCAACCTCAACCATTGGACAAACAGCTTTCGAAATCCCCTAGACAAAGTAGCCAATCCCCGATAAACAGCACAGCTTAAAGAAACCCCAGCACCAATCCTGTGAAAGGCCAAACATTCCTATGGTCTTTTGTGGTTTTTGCCTTTATAAGCTGCACCCATAAGGGGCACGGGATCCTACTTCCTCCACCTGCTGTGTCGGTGTGTTGGACGGGGGTCCATGCCCGGGCACGCTCTCCATAAAGAAACCTTGCGCTTGCGTTCGGCACCGTGTCTCCGTGGTGGTCTCTTAGGGGGCGTCTCTCGACCCTGGCACTTCATTTGGGGGCTCGGCCCGTATCCCCCTTAAGACCCCCGGACCCCGACCCAAAGGTTTCTTCTCTGCCAGTGGTGAGTGCACTCATTGTCTGATTTGTCTCAGTCTCTATGTCTTACTTTCCGTTCTGTCCTCTGTAACAGTTCATATGGTCCTGGCGGACGCACCACGGGGACCGGACTGTGGGACCCTGTGCGACGGCCCAGAGGCCTGTCTGATTGGGGGATCCAGCGTGTGGATTCCCCCATCTGGAGGGCTTTGAGCCCTCGATCCATATAATCTTTGGCACCTCCTCTCCGGGAACCAGGAGAGGGTCTGTATCTGACCAAAGACCTTTCTCTGTTTCTGAAAACACGTCCTTGTTGGGCTCCTCTGGTCGTTTTGTCTATTTTATGTCTATTGATTGTCCTTACTGTGGCTGAACTGACGTGGACTGTAACTATGGGACAGGTTCCTTCCTCCCCTCTAGATCTCTGTCTGGTGCATTGGAGCGACGTGAAAGCAGCTGCCCACAACCGGAGTGTGGAAGTCCGTAGAAACAAATTTAACACCTTTTGCAGGTCCGAATGGCTGACCTTCAACATTGGATGGCCAGCAGAGGGAACCTTTGATGGTGGCTGATCAAGGCAGTGGAAGACATTGTCTTCCACCCCAGGAGTGGCCACCCAGACCAAATACCATATATTATTACTTGGTGAGGGCTGATCAAAAACCCCCCTCCATGGGTGGCCCCCTTCTTGCCTGTTCAGGCTAAGATTTTGGCGGCCAAGGCTAAATCCCCCCAAAACCCGAAGTCGCCACCAATCTTCCAGGGCGGAACTCCCGAGGAGGATCTGTTTCTGCCCCCTTACGCCCCTCCTCAAGAAGTCCTAGGGGCCCCAGCTGCCGCCGCCGCAGGCACAGGGGCAGGAGAAGCCGAGCTGGCGGGCCCGGCGCAAGGCACCCGGAGCAGATGGGGAGCAACTCCCCAACCCAAAACCCTGCGGTCTCCAGTTCAGTGGCCCTCCCCCTGAGACCTGCAGGCCCACCGGACGAGGCCAGTAACCAACCCTATCACTACTGGCCCTTCGCCATTAGTGACCTCTATAACTGGAGAACCCAAAATGCCCCCTTCTCTGAAAATCCGCATGATCTGACTAATCTCCTAGAAACTGTCCTTTTTACTCATCAGCCCACTTGGGATGATTGCAAACAGCTACTCCAGATCCTCTTCACTACGGAAGAGAGGAACCACATTGTCACGGAAGCCCGCAAACTAGTCCCGGGGCCCACGGGAGTCCCCACCATTGACCCAGCTATCATAGATGGGAGCTTCCCAACCACACGGCCAAACTGGGACTACAATATGGCAGAAGGTAAGGAGAGGCTCAAAGTCTATCGCCAGACTCTGTTGGCGGGTCTCAAGGTGGCTTCTCGGAAGCCGGCCAATATGGGTAAGGTATATGACGTTAGACAGGGGCCTGAGGAGAGTCCAGCAGCCTACCTGGAACGCCTACAGGATGCCTTCAGGCGATATACCCCTTATGATCCTGAGGCTCCAGAGGCGTGGATGACCCTCACGTTCACTTTTGTGAACCAGGCCACCACTGATATTAAAAAGAAGCTCCAGAAACTAGACAGATTAGGGGAAAGGGATATCAGAGATTTGCTGACGGCGGCTGAGAGGGTATACAATAGTAGGGGCAGTGCAGAAGAAAAGGAACTCAAAAAAGGAGAAAAGGCAGGAAAAGTCTTTAGCGCGTGTTTTGGAAGCCCAACAGGAAAAACATAGCCGAGACCTGGCAAAAGTCCTGGCCGCTATCATGGGACAGCCCAAGACTGTCGGGCATCAGCAAACGACCAATCGGAGACCCAGGTTAGGCAAAAATCAGTGTGCCTACTGTAAAGAGGAAGGTCATTGGGTCAAAGACTGTCCTAAAAAGGAGTGTAAGACCAAGATCTTGCAGCTGGATGTGGACAGCAACTAGGGGAGTCGGGGTTTGGCTCCCTTCCCCAAGAGGTGGCTGTCAGACGCCCGGAAGGAGACTGTATTAAAAATTCCCACACCTACCTCTGCGAGGCAGGTTAGAGAGTTCCTGGGCACCGCTGGGTTCTGCCACCTCTGGATCCCTGGGTTCGCTGAGTTGGCTAAGCCCTTATATGAGGCTACTAAGGAGAAACAGGACTTTGTTTGGACAGAAAATGAGCAGCAGGCCTTTGACACCCTAAAGAGGAGACTCCTGGAAGCCCCAGCCCTCGGGTTGCCGGACATAACTAAACCCTTCCACCTGTATGTGGATGAACATAAAGGGATAGCCAAAGGTATTCTCACCCAGATGTTAGGCCCATGGAAAAGACCTGTGGCCTACCTGTCAAAAAAACTGGACCCTGTAGCCACGGGATGGCCACCTTGCCTCCGAATTATCGCGGCCGTGGCTTTATTGGTTAAGGATGCTGATAAGCTGACCCTAGGGCAAAACCTCATCATGGCCACCCCCATGCCCTAGAAGGAGTCTTAAAACAACCACCGGACTGCTGGTTAAGCACGAATGACTCATTACCAGGCCCTGCTTCTTAACCCTGCCAGGATAACCTTCCAGGTTCCCACAGCCCTGAACCCTGCGACTTTGCTGCCAGATCCGGATCTGGACGCTCCGCTACACAACTGTTCCAGAATTTTGGCCCATGCACACTGTACCCGGCCAGACCTTAAAGATACATCCCTCTCCAATGCAGAGGAGACCTGGTTCACCTAAGGCAGCAGCTATATCCAAGACAGACTCTGGTATGCGGGGGCGGAAGTGACAACCAGTGATAAGGTAATATGGGTGGAACCCATGCTGGCGGGAACTTTAGCACAGAGAGCTGAACTCAAGGCCCTAACTAAGACCTTGCAACTAGGACAAGGAAAAAAGGTCATATCTATACAGATAGCTGGTATGCCTTTGCCATGGCCCATATCCACAGGCCATATATAAGGAAAGAGGCCTCCTAACAGCAGAGGGAAAAACAATTAAGAATAATGAGGAGGGGCACCTGGGTGGCTCAGTGGGTTAAGCCTCTGCCTTCAGCTCAGGTCATGATCTCAGGGTCCTGGGATCGAGACCCGCATCGGGCTCTCTGCTCGGCGGGGAGCCTGCTTCCTTCTCTCTCTCTCTGCCTGCCTCTCTGCCTATTTGTGATCTCTCTGTCAAATAAATAAATAAAATCTTAAAAAAAAAAAAAGAATAAGGAGGAAATACTAGACCTTCTGCAGGCCTTATGGGGCCCCCCAAAACTGGCCATCATACACTGCCCGGGTCACCAAAAGGGGGACGGGCCAATACAGAGGGGAAATAACCTAGCAGACCGGACTGCCCTCGAAGTGGCCCTGCAGCCCACTGTAACCCCTGTTCTAGTGGACCCCGGGCCCCCTGCTCTGCCAGAGAATCCCCACTACTCTGAGGAGGACATTACTTGGATTAAAACTCTGCCTATGACTCAATATTCAGAAGGATGGTGGTGAACTACTGACTGTAAAATAATATTACCCAAACAGCTTGGTCTCAAAATTCTTACCAAAATCCACCGAACCTCCCACCTGGGCATCCGTCAGATGCAGGACTTACTAAGACATGCAAAGGTAAAAATACAAGATGGAAACCAAGCCATCGAACACCTGGTTAATAATTGCCGGGCCTGCCAGATGACAAATGCCTACCCCAATGCCAAAAATCCTGGATCCAGACTGTGGGGGAAAAAGCCAGGTGCATATTGGGAAATTGACTTCAGTGAAATCAAACCTGGAAAATATGGCTATAAATATCTATTAGTTTTTGTAGATACTTTCTCAGGATGGACAGAGGCATTCCCCATCAGGCATGAAACCGCTCACGCCGTGGCTAAAGTACTATTAGAGGAAATAATGCCGAGGTACGGGTTTCCAGTAATGATAGAGTCAGATAATGGCCCAGCTTTCATCTCCCAGGTAAATCAGGGATTGGCCACCATATTGGGGATTGATTGGAAATTACATTGTGCATACAGACCCCAAAGTTCAGGACAGGTAGAAAGAATGAACAGAACTCTAAAAGAGACCTTAACCAAATTAGCCTTAGAGACTGGCACAGACTGGGTGTTTCTCCTCCCCTTTGCCTTGTATAGGGTGCGAAATTCACCTTATCAGATGAGCTTAACCCTCTTTGAAATCATGTTCAGGATCCCGCCCCCCATTGTTCCTAACCTCAAGCATGGCATCTGCTCCTCTGTTGGGGCTTATGAGCTCTAAAACTGGGAATCCTTTCTCTGCCTTCTGGCAGCACTTTGTTTCTTCTGTCTCCCTCTTCTCGTGTTTCTGCACCAATGTGCCTGTGGCCTGCACGACTAGCCTCTAGATCATGCACCATGGCTCCTTCTCTCTTCACTGTCAAGGAGCAAGAAGAGCACCCCCTGGACCTAACACCCCCCACTCCAGATCTTCCCACCCGCGTCTCAGGTAAACATTCAAAGTGGAGTGGGCCCAGGTTGAATGTAAGTCAGTATTTGAACAAAGTTAAGTTTGTTGGTTTAATTAAGATATACATGTCTTTTAAGTTAACAGCAGTAAACGTGAAACCTTGAAGGTTATTGAAGGTCAGATAAGCTTGTGTTATTTGTTAACATCTGTTAGCAAAGAAATGACTAAACTGATGGTTAATTGTCTGTCTCAAAGTTTTAATGGGTAATTGTTAAAGTAGCTTTCAAAGTCTTTGGTAACCTGAAACTTTAAAGTTTTGGTTGGATGACAAATGGAATTAAATTATGGACATCTAGGTCTTAACCAAATAGGATAAATTGCTAAGTCATTAGTTACTGGATGTAGGTTTGTGCTTTTGACTTCCTACTGCAAAGAAACTAAGAATATTTAAATCTGTTGGTATACATGTTTTGTGTTTAACTGATTGATAAATTTGCCATCTAAAGAATTCTGTTGTAACTGCTCACAATTGGTTAATACTTAGCCATCACTAGAGGTTAAGGTGTTTCTAAGAGTACAAAATTCTGCTAAGTGTAACTAAGACTGACGGAAATAAGGGAAGCAACTCTGTATGTAGGAAAGTAGGAGATATGTAAGAAAGATTTAAAGAATGGGAATCCATTTTGTTAAAGATAAAAGGTAATTTTGTCCTAACTAAGATGGTTGTTTGGAAGGAAATGGCTTGAGACAAAACCTGAATGCAAAGGAAAGTTGTAGAAGTTTTATGAAGGGAAATCTTTGGAATGGAATTTAGGTATGGCCCGGACAGACTAAGATTGAAATGAATGGGTTTTAAAGGTACATTGGTATAAGACTGAAATTCTCTCTGTTCAAAAAGGGCGAAGTTTTCTTAGGGTTAATTGATCTGCTGTTTAAAAAAAAAAAAAAGAATGTAAATGGTTTTCTCTTTGCCTGCCCAGAAAAGCCAGTTTCTATGTTTTGTTTTATCAGGTGTTTAACATCCCTAATTATTTAGGCATGTGCTTTAAAACTTTAGCAACTGTCCACAAAATTTTAAATTATGAATGAGATCTCTTTGACTCATAAGGCTTTTCCTTGGTATACTAAGTTACTCAGAAAATACTGCTAAACCAATGATAAACCGTGGGTTATATGTGAGTAAATGCTGTAATTACTCTAGCAGTCCGAGTTTCTAGCCGAAATAGATGACCAGGATGTCCTCAAGTCCCTCACCTCCCTGTCCGAGGTGGTGCTTCAAAACAGAAGAGGCCTTGACCTCTTATTCCTCCAGCAAGGAGGTCTATGTGCTGCCCTAGGAGAAGAATGCTGTTTTTATGCAGACCACTCCGGAGTAGTTAAAGATTCCATGGCCAAAGTTAGAGAAGGCCTTGCAAAACGAAAGAAGGAACAGGAAGCACAACAGGGCTGGTTCGAATCCTGGTTTAATAGCTCGCCTTGGCTCACCACGCTAATATCGACCTTATTAGGACCCCTGATTATCCTGATGTTATTATGGCCCAGTGTACTCATTCTTACTATCTACCCTTAACTCAAAACGGCAAGAACTGAGAACTTCCAACATAGGTCCCAGTGGAAGTTCATGATTGAACTAGTCACCAGACATAGGGGGAATGTAGAACCGAAATGACTCCATCTTAGAAAGAGGGTTCCATTTTGTATAACCTCCCGCCCCACAAGCTGGCCTTACCAGATAAGAGGGAAGAAAAGCCGGTTTGGAAATCTCCTGACCCTGGTGACCGATTAACCTACAAGTCAGCAACCTCAACCATTGGACAAACAGCTTTCGAAATCCCCTAGACAAAGTAGCCAATCCCCGATAAACAGCACAGCTTAAAGAAACCCCAGCACCAATCCTGTGAAAGGCCAAACATTCCTATGGTCTTTTGTGGTTTTTGCCTTCATAAGCTGCACCCATAAGGGGCACGGGATCCTACTTCCTCCACCTGCTGCGTCGGTGTGTTGGACGGGGGTCCATGCCCGGGCACGCTCTCCATAAAGAAACCTTGCACTTGCATTCGGCTCTGTGTCTCCGTGGTGGTCTCTTTGGGGGGGTCTCGCGACCCTGGCACTTCACTATCTGTAATATTCTTGCTTTATCTTTATCTTCTGACATCTAATTATAGCATGTCTTGGTGTGGCTCTCTTTGAGTTCATCTTATTTGAAACTCTCTGGGTTTCTTGGACCTGGATATCTGTTTCCTTTCCTGGGTTAGAGGTTTTTCAGCCATTATTTCTTCAAATAATTTTTTTGCCCCATTTTCTCTCTCTTCTTCTGGGACTCCTCTAACATGACTGTTATTTCACTTGATGTTGTCCTAGAATTTTGTTAAGTTATCATATTTTCACTTTTTTTTTCACTTTGCTGTTTTGTGTGGGTCAGTTCCATTGCTTTATCTTCCAGCTCTCTCTGATCCATTCTTCTACTTCATCTATCTGCTGCTGAACCCCTCTAGTGCATTTGCCAGCTCAGTTATATTTTTCAGTTCTCTGACCTCCGTTTGGTACTACCTTGGTTTCTGTCTTCCAGGTGAAGCTTTCACTGTATTCAGTCATTCTTCTCCCAAGTTCATTTAGCACCTTAGGACTATAATTTTGAATTATCTATTAGGTAGATTACTTACTTCTGTATCATTTAAGTCATTTTCTGAAATTTTGCCTTGTTCTTCTGTTTGGGACATATTTCCCTGTTTTCTCATTTTGTTTGATTCTCTGAGTTTGTTTCTATGTACTAGGTAGAACAGCTACCCTTCTCAGTCTTGAAGGAGTGGCCTTGGATCAGGTGATTCTAAAACTGCTATTTCTTTGCTGGGTGACAGGGACAGCAAGACCACATGTAAGCCCTCTGAAAAGTGAGGTTCAGTTTCCTATAGTACTTTGGGGCCCCTGAATATCAGCCCTGTTGGTTTTCCAAGCAGATATTCTGGAGGTTTTATCTCTCCAGTGCAGATCTCAGGTGACAAGGTGTCTAATTGGGGGCACAATCCCATGAATCTCTGGGAGAAACACCGAGCTGGTGAGATTCCTCCCTGTTACCTGTTGCATGTGTTGTAGTACAAGGGGTGATTTTTGTTTGTTTGGTTTGTTTTTACAAGACTCTGTCTCTGCTTTTCTTAGCCGTTTCTTTTATTTTTGTTGTAGAGAGTGGTTCATCTAGCTCCCAGATCCTTTTCAGAAGGAAATCATCTATATGTAGCAATAGATATGGTGTGTCCATGGCTGGAGAAAAATTCAGAATCTTCCTGCACTGTCATCGTGGACCCCTCTGCCTCTATTCATTACTTATTCAAACAGTATGGTTCTGCTGCCCACTTACATAATCTGCAGAATCCTAAGAAAAATCTCAGCCCATGAGAATAAAAGATGTGTTTGAGTCAGACAGAATGTTGGGGAAGGAAAATAAAATACAAATTTCAAAAGACTTATTTGAAACATGAGAAGAACCTTGGTTCTGTTACTGAGCTAATTATTCACTGAGAGAAGCTCAATGAGGAAGATTCCTGGTTTTGATGGGAAACTCATTCTTATCTCTATAAGTAGATTTTACTTACAGAAACAAAGAGATAATTTTTCCTCTAAGATCAAACAGATTTGAGAGACATAAACAATATGTCCGCCATATTGTTGTCCACCATATAATGGAACAAGTAGGAAATTTTAAGCAAGCGTTTCTGACATAAAGATCTGGGAGTGTGTTTATTAGGTAGTCATAAAATAGATAGAGGGAAGAGCAAGTACCAAGTTCAAGTACCCATTTCTGATGCCTGGTAGCCTCAGGTAAGACACATTCTGAGCTGAGATAGTTTTCTATTTTGCTCAATCATGAGAAAATGATTAGATAATACTTCAGTGTTCCTACCAGAACTATTATTTCTGTGAAGGAAAATGAAATGTATCAAAACAATTCTCAAGGTAACAACTTAATCTTACTATTATTTTCATTTTTCAATTTATAATAGAAAGTTTCCTTTAATGGTTCCCAAAAAACCTTATAATTGTATTTTCCATAAGTTGTTTAAAGATGTCTATATTTGGACAGTTAACAAGTCACTGGGGAGTTTGTAGATAAGAAAAAGCAAAACTTTAACAGTAAGCCCATGTTTTTATAAAGATTGCCTGTTGTTTTAAGGTCATAAGCTGTGAAACTGTGGTTAGTGAAAGAATTGGTCATGAAAACATAGCATAGCACAGCAGGGATTTATTATGCATGAACCAATTCCATTTTTTGTTTATTTGAAGTAAGCTAGATTGTGAAAGTGTTGAAATCTCCTCGTGGCACATAACTTTGGAGGAGTGCCCCCTCTCTCCTCTTCAACACATCATGCTGATTAAGACTGTTCAGAAGATATGATCATTGTCCAAAACTAAAAGTAAAACAAGGATTTCAACACATGGGAAATTCCAAATGTGCAAACATGAGTTACCACACCTATTACTAAATATTCAGTTTGTCTTTTCTGAAAATCACCACACATGTACATCTGAATTTTAAGATTAAAGTGGATATGGCTTCCCAAACATGAATGCAAATGCTGAACTTGGTGCAAAAAGTCTTCCTCAGAATTACAAGTCCTAAATGGGAGAACTTAAAAAACTTGTTCAGTACCCCTTGGAGAAATAATTGTGAAGTTCTTATAACACTTTTAACAAACTAACAAGATTTGGAGAAATTTAATAAAGGGTTTAAATATTTTTTTAAAACTTTCAAATAACTGTCTTGAATTTGTACTTAGTTTTCTCCTTCTACACTGTCCATGGTTCAAGCACATCTCCTTTTCCAGAGTATACTTGTGCCTCTCTGCTTTTTTACTTCAATACCACCTCGATATACTCAAAGAATGGATACCTTACTTTAACTATATGACAAATCATAGCTCTATTTGAAACTATGTGAAATAAATGATTTCTCAACCCTAACTAATATATTTTAAGAACCTTGAAACTCTAATCTATCATTATGTTAGATAGAGTGAATATGTTCTGTCAGGTGTGTTTTAAAAAAACAGTCCCCTCCTCACAAATTACTATTCCATGTAGAATGTATCTTCTTCTTTTTTTTTTTTTTTTTTTGATGCAGAGAAAATACTAAAAGCTTCTGTTTGTTTTTGTTTTTTTACTTTAGAGAGTTCAAATCCGAAAAAAATGGTAACATTAAATGAGGAGCAACTTGTGAAAATTTTATATGAATCTCTTCCTTTGAGTCAAAGTTAGCACACCATGAGGACTTGGAAAGACTGGAATCTCAATGACAAAATCCTGAATAAAAGAAGTTAGAAACACAAGACAAATTAGTGTATGGTTTCACTCATATGAAGAGCAAAGAGAGGTGAACATAGTCTATGGTGATAGAATTCAGAAAAATTATTAAACTTTGGGAGGGAACATGATGACTAAACATTCTATAATGATACAGAATGTTACCCTACATAATATTATATACTTATATGTAACTAACTAATCTTAAATACTCTGAAAGTCAACAATGTCAGACAGTCTTTAGTCCCTACCTCCTGCTATTTATGCCCTTGTCTAATTCTATCCTCTTGGATGTGAATTGAACTTACTGATTTGTTTTTTTAATGAATAAAATACAGCAAATCACTTGTGTGTTTATGTTACATGAGATTATGACTTCGGTTGCTAGCAGACTCACTCTTTTGCTGACTTTGGTAAAGCAAATTTCTGTTGGAGATATCCATTGGCATAATTTGAGGGTGGCCTCCAACAAATTGCAAGGAAATAACTGAGGACTTTAGTCCAAAAACCTTAAGTTATGCCCAGATTCCTGACCCACAGAAACTGAGATAACAAATTTGTGTCATTTTAAATAGTTATGTAGCAAAAAATAATAACACAAAGAAAACACATCCATAAACCAAATTAGCCAAAGAGCTGCTGGTTCTGAATAACTGAAAAGTTATAATGGTATAAGGCAGATTATTTAAAGTTACTGTTTTTCTACAATTATGTCTTGACAATTAGAGATGATTGTGCAGATAGTCATAGTTTGGGTTTACCTTGCACTAAGGAGTTTCCCAGGATGTGTGTGCATTTTTCAGTTTTAAAAGGATCGTCTTGAGCAAACCAGTTTGTCACACTACATACTGACTATAAATTCATTTTAAGGGCGCCTGGATGGCTCAGTTTGTTAAGCGACTGCCTTCAGCTCAGGTCATGATCCTGGATTCCCAGGATCAAGTCCTGCATCGGGCTCCCAGCTCCATGGGGAGTCTGCTTCTCCCTCTGACCTTCTCCTCGCTCATGCTTTCTCTCACTGTCTCTCTCTCAAATAAATAAATAAAATATTTTTTAAAAATTTCATTTTAGCTGCGTATTTGTCCTTAGAACATAAGAAAGGCTTAATATTCATTATATGGATTAATTTTCAAAATAAATATTTTAAAAGTAAATTCTTCTGATCTAAATTAAGAGATTCAAGAAACAAAAGCTATATGTGCACTTTTTCATCTTTTTATAAAATTTTCTCTCTCTCCCCATCCCTCACCCTTTCTCACTCTCTCAGCATCAAATCAAGATATAGGAAATCAGTTATATTTCAGTTAAAGGTTTGGGACCCAATTCTATTGAATCTGTCTGAATACACTGCTGTTAATAATGGCAAAGTCTTGCTGAGATCTCATGAATCAAGTGAGTAACGGTCATTTTGACCAGAGTTGTCATCACTAGTCAGTCTCACTGCAACAATTTCCATTTCATTGACACTTACGGGAGAAAGAAATAAAATAATGAGGTCTCTGAACAGTTGGTCTTATACAGGAAATGGCATCTTCTACTGTAAAACTTGTAGAAAACATCAAGTCACCTGTTCAGGATTATCCCCTTTAGTACACAATCTATCTCTATCTCTGTCTATCTCTCATAAGCCCATATACACACATACACATGCACCCCAAAAGCCTATTTTTAATTCCACATACCTCCTTATTGCACATGTAGTCTTGAAAAGGGTAAAAAGCAAATGTTAATTGTTTGATGTTTGTTGTATATCTTTATTTATAGCTGAGGAAAATTCAAATTAAAAACAAATTAATGCCTTTAAATTTCTTTCAATCTTTCATACACATAGGGTTTCATCTGGTTGTTTTAAGAGTGGTGTATATTATTATGTATATATAGGAGCTAAATACTTCTTTTTTTTAAGATTTTATTTATTTATTTGACAGAGAGAGAGATCACAAGTAGGCAGAGGCAGGGGGAAGCAGGCTCCCTGCTGAGCAGAGAGCCTGATGCGGGGCTTGATCCCAGGACCCTGAGATCATGAACTGAGCTGAAGGCAGAGGCTTAACCCACTGAGCCACCCGGGTGCCCTGAGGCTAGATACTTCTAGGAGACCTATTAATTAAACCAAATCATGACTATAAATGTGTAATGGAAGTCTCCCTATACCAGATGATTTGGATAGTACTCAGTCTAATTTTCTAAAGTTATTTATTCTATTAACCTGAAGACTGTCTGAAATTACTACTGCTATTATCTCAATATCTTGGGTTGTGACATTAGAAACCCTAGAAAATTAGAATTCTGTTAAAATGCAATTAGGTCACTTGGGAGGGGACACATACTTAGCCATTAGTATCCCTTCTTTGCCCATTAGTATAGATAAATTAATCATAAATTTATTATTTATAACGCAAAAGAAAACAAATCTAGAAGAAAATAGGGCCAGTGCCTCTTTCTAAGGAAAAGAAAGATTTTTGAAGTATATGTAGCTTCTTTTCTAGAGGATTAAATAAGAAGTGCCAGGAATGGTTTAGAAACTGGTATGGATGATTCATCCCAAGGGAAGGACAGTACTGAATATCAAAAATAAGCTATTTGTATTATATTGTACTGGATTTTAAGTCTTGTCAATAACTTTCCTCAAATTAGTTCTTCCATGATATTGGATTCATATATTCATGAATAAGAAAGCAGAAATGTAGTTTTGAATGTTTATATAGAAAAGATCCCTTGTAGCTTTTGGGCTCTCTTCAAATATAATGAATATTTCAGCAGATCTTCAAAACAACTTGTAAATACATATACAATCTCTGCTTTTTTTCTTAGTCAAGCAGCAAATCCTCTGATCTCAGTGGCAATCTGGTGAAAGGAAATCATTTTCCTCTCTGAACTTAAATTTTACAACCCTGGAGTACAAAGCATTTTAAAAATGGGTTTCTATCCCGTGGAGCTGAGGAAATTAAGAAGGACAAATGACAGTTACATTCCAGCAAGAGTGTATCTAAAATAATTCATAAATGATTCAAGTAAAAGCTTTTGAATAGTTTTCTTGATGGATTGTGGTATTAGCTCTACCTAGTGTAAAGACTATCCACATAGCTCACATCTGTCCTGCTTTATGAGTAGTAAATGATCACCATCCAAAAAAAAAAAAAAATCAGTGGAGCATGATGTTTAACTGTCCAGTGTCTACAGCCACTGCACTGGTTCAATGTCCAGTTCTGTCACCTATCAACTTTGTGATCTTGGGCAAATTACTCAACCTCTCAATTTCCTCAATTGTCTAACAAATCACACTCACTGTTAAAACCTAAATGGATTAAGGTGGCACCTACTGCTAAGTAATCAGCCATTTTAATCAACTAAATGAAGTGGATAAAATGGCTGAGGTGGCTTGTGAAAACAAAAAGTATGGTTCTTCCCAAAACCTGGTAAGTACAACCTTAAGTAGAAAGACAGAGAATCTGAAGGAATGGACAAAGCAATATAGCAGATTAGAGAATTATACTATGAAAAGAGTAGTGAGTATGTAGCTGAAAATTGAACAGATAAATTTACTAAATTTTCAGAAAATCATACTGCCAACAGAACCATCAGCTGAGACCCTAAGAAATTAGGCTTTAAAATAACTAAGAGGTCAACCTTCTGGAGCAGAAAATAGGCTATGAAAGCTGGTCAGCCTCCAAGGAGCATATGTCACGGCATAGTCATTTCACTTATGGCTAAAGAGGCAATAAAAAAGAAAAAAATTCAGCCTCCCAGGTGGCTCAGTCAGTTAAGCATCTGCCCTTGGCTCAGGTCATGATCTCAGGGTCCTGGGATTGATTATCACATTGGGTTCCCTGCTCAGCAGGGAGTCCGTTCCTCCTTCTCCCTCTCCCTCTGTGCTCTCCCTCTCTCTTTCTCTCTCTCAAATAAATAGAATCTAAAATGAAGGAAGGAAGGTAAGTAGGTAGGTCAGGGAGGGAAGGAGACAAATAGAGGGAGGGACGGAAATAAAGAAAAATTAAGAAATTAAGAAAGAAAGGAAGGAAGGAGGAAGGGAGGAAGGAAAGAAGGAAGAAAAGAAAGAAAGAAGGAAGGATGGATCTCTAAAAGAGATAGGGAAGCTACTCCCAAGGAGCACAATCAAAGATTTAACAAAGAACATTCTCATTTCAAGGATGACAAGACCTTAAAATATCTGCTCCCAAATTTTCAATGACCAGTTTCTGCTGTGTTTCTCTGATCTTTCCCCATTTCCAGTAGGAGCATTTGTTGAATTTTCCTGTCCTTGTTTCAACATTATATATCAGGTATTTTGAGGGTAGCACAACTTTAGTTCAAAGTTCTCTGATTCAAGAAGAGCTGTATGTGAGCCTGATTTTGAGACTACTAGGCATTACCCCTCAGGTGGAGACTGCTGTAAATTATCCAAGGATCCTGGACTTTTTCTTTATACTATGACTGAAGGAGGCTTTTGCCCTTTTTCTTTGAGAAGAAAATGAGTATATTAGGCACAAAAAAAGAAAAACATAATACATTTATCAGAGGCGCCTGGGTGGCTCAGTGGATTAAGCTTCTGCCTCTGCCTCTGGCTCAGGTCATGGTATCAGGATCTTGGGATCAAGCCCTTCATGAGGCTCTCTGCTCAGCAGCGAGCCTGCTTCCCCCTCTCTCTGTGCCTGCCTCTCTGCCTACTTGTGATCTCTCTCTCTCTCTGTGTCAAACAAATGAAAATCTTTAAAAAATGCATTTGTCAGTTCAAAATATTAATTCACTGAGTTATACAGATCTTCAAAGAAGAATGTTGACACATTTCTTTTAATAGCACAAAATCATATTATTTAATATCTCCACCAATCTCACCACATAAGTCTTTATTGAGAAGCTCTCAAGCTCACAATGACAGAACAATCTTACTAAAATTCTAATTTTTGCTTAGAAGCTCAAATTTTATCATGGGCAATAATCACTGCCAATTGTTTTCCTTGAAATGACAGGCTCAGTATCATTCATTTGCAAGAAAATATCTTCCAAATACCAAAATCTAAACAACCATGGATACGCCACTCATTTTTTCAAGAAAAAAAATAAGATGTGTCATTAAAAAAAGTATCTACTTGAGCTCACAAATCAATCATATAAATGCATAGAAGGTACTTTCAAAATACAGCAGAAATGATTCATGTGTGTTTTCAATTTCATTACATAAAATACTAAAAAGATATAATCAGTGGCAAAGATTTAATGAAATTAATTTTTGTCTGTTTCATCAAGGACATTTTTAAGTGAAATTACCTTATTTACTTGTTTTCCTGCTCACTCCATTATCTGGATTTGATTATTTCATCTGAACTGAGAACTCTATAGTATACAAGCTGGATAGCCTATTAAAAACAGCCATTATCTTGCCTCCCTCCTGAGAACACAGTGAATGGAACATAGGGATGATCATACAAGACCATTAAAAACTAAAAGTCTCTAAGGCAATACTGTTGATAGCCCTTATATGACTGAAACTATCCTTTGTTATCAGGAGGAGCTTATCATGAGAATTACCTAGTTAGAATATGTGGTATAAAATTTGTCTCTGAGTTTAGGTAATATGACCAATGATATCCACTCAGAGATGGAAGGTATTCAGGTCAGCCTCAATTCATAGTCCAGGGTTGTTTTTGATGATCAAATTGACCTAGACATCTTTGTGGATCAAGTGGTATTTTGTAATAATTAACATATCCTGGTATATCTGGATTAAGGCCTTTGGTCAAGCAGAAAGATGAGTACAGAAAATTGAACAGGAAGACAATGACTTTTCTAAGATAGACCCTAAGGTTTTATGACATTCGTTCAGTGTTTGGGTCAGTGACCCTTGAGGGCATGATTGAGGTCCATATTGCAGGTTGATCTCATCCTACTGCTTGTAGTCATGTTGGTGGAAGCTTCAGTCAAATGCTTCTGTGACAGATTAACAGATGAGACAGATTAAACAGATTTTGTCCCAGTCTCTTTGTTAATCAGATTAATTATTATAGCCGATATAATAAATTAAGAAATAAATACTATTTTTTTTTCTTTCTGTGAGGAAAGAGAAGTCTCTGGGAGTTGCAGAGATAGGTGGCTGCCTTAACACCCTCCACGGGCAAAAGGGTAGCAGCTCCAGGCAGATATTGACTATAGCTAAAACAAGAAGTCAGATTATGAGCACTCTGAAGCTGAACCAGCAGACTTTCTCAAAAAGTAAAAAGTGACTTAGGCAGGAATAGGAGTTCTATTGCATAGAGTTCCTGAAACAGTTACTGGGGAGATGACAGCCCAAGATGGGACACATCTGTATAATAGACAAAGGGCAACAATGACACATTAGGGCCACTAACGCATAGGGCACCAAGCCTCTGGGTGTATAGGGCCAAGAAGAGGCCCCAGAACTGCCTTTCCTCTCTGAGGATAACTGGGAACACTTACTTGGGTTTGCAGGGCACACTGCTCTAAGGGCTGCACCCACTGCTTCCTTTTCAGGAAAGTCTTACACAGGCTGTGTTTCTGTGTCTCCGAGGTTGTTATCTGAAAGTTGGTGACCAACATGCCTGGAGCTATCAAGCTCATCTTTTGCACTATGAGGTAAAATGTAAAGGATGATGCTGATCACAAGACATGTCCATGAGAAAATTCACCAGAAAGTAAGAGGATGGCATAGAAACAAGGAGAGTAATTGTTGAGAGCATTTCTCTAGGAAGTCTCTCACTTTCCTTCAAATTTTATGAGTGAGACACTATTTCCCTTTGTTTTAGACTATCTGTTCAAATATATTTTTATAGAGAAATCCTTAAAAGATAGAGACAGTGACTCCCTTTGGATATAGAAGAATTGAGTTTTATAAACTTAAGATTCCTCTTCTGTAATATAATTCCGTGTATGTGGAGCTATCTTCTGGCTATATTGGCACTGCCTTGTGGAATTGACACTAGAGGAACAAGTCCAAACAAATGCTAATACCCTGCTTTCTGCTATTACTGTGAATAATAAACGTACTTTATCTCTGACCCATGAGTCTTATGTCTTCTACTACTTAAAACTACAATTAGCTGAACTGTTAACTTTGAAGTAGGGTGAAAAATCTCAGACTTGTCACAGATTATGACTGTTATATGGCAAGGCAAAACTGATCTCATTTGTTAGGACAAATGTAATCACCTTAGAATAAGTTATGTAACATGAAACTGTGTTGCTAATCTTATCGCCCTGTTTACACACCTTATATGAACAAAATTATATAGACATCAATTTACAAAAAAAAGACTACTTGATATATATACACATTAGCTCAAACCATATCAGTGTTTTAATATTCTGTATTTTTGCTGATTTTTTAAAATTGTTCGTCTATTCATTTTTAGAGATGAAAATCTACCAATAAGATATATTTACATAATAGTCTTTATAGTCCTGTCAGTCTTTTGCTTTATTTGCTTTATTTATTTTAAGCCTGGATTAACTGACATATAGAACTTTAAAACTTGTATTTCATCAGTGAATTGAGTCTTTTATCATTATGTAGTGACCATTCTTATTTCTTGAAGTTAAAAATTTGTACAAAATTATTTTAACTATACCATCTTTCTTTTGGTTAGTACTTAACTGGTTAATATAAAATGCATTTATGTATATATATGTGCATGTGTGTATGGAATTATTTTACTTTCAAGCTTAGTTTACCCTTACAGATATGTTTCTTGTGAGCACCATATTGTGTCATTTTTTTGTTCTAGTTAGATCAAGTTTAAAATATTTGTTTTTTGAGTCATGTATTTGATGTTATTACACATTAACTTCGATTTATTTTAAAAATCTTGTTGCCTACTTTGTATTTGCTCTTTTTTTCTATTTCATTTTTTAATTATTCCTTATCTTTTCTGCAGTTGATTTTTTTCTCATTTTATTTTTCTCTCTTCCAGTTTAAGTGTTATACACTCTTTCTATCCTTTTCTTGGTTATCTTAGGAAACTTAACATGCATATTTCATTCATTAATATTTAAAAGTTTAGTAATTTTACCTATTACATCAATATAAGGATGTTGAAAACTTTAACCTATGTTCATTCCATCCCAAATTACATTTTTTCTCTTCCGCATTTTAGTCTTAAAAGACTTTTAAAATTGTTTTATTAGTCTTTTAAAAGATTTATTTGAGAGAGAGAGAACACACATGAGTGGGGGGAGGGGCAGAGGGAGAGGGATAGAGAATCTCAAGCAAACTCCCTGCTGCGCACACAGCCTGACATGGGGCTCAATCTCATAGCCCTAAGATCATGACCTAAGCCAAAATCAAGAGTTGTACACTTAACTGAGTCACCCAGATGCCCCTAAAATTGTTTTAAACAAAAAAATGTTCATCTATAATGGTTTCCATGCTTATTGCCTGCTCAGTCTTGTATTTCACATCTCCTCCTAAAACTTTTTAATTATAACTTTTAGAATTTCTGTTATTTGTGGTCATTTAGTGACAAAGTTTTTATGTTTTAGTTTCTCCTTGGGAAAAAAAAATATATATATATTGTTCTCAGAAGTAAGTGTTAGAACATATTCAATGTTAGATAATGCATGTTTTACCTCATCACTTGGAAGACATTTTCCTTCTATTTTTCCATTGTTGAGAAGTCAGTAATTGTCGTTCTTTTTATTTAATGTTTTTCTTTTAGGTGGTTTAAGATCTTATCTTTTCTAAGAATAAAATATAAAAGATACTCTCTTTTTCTTTAAGATTTGTCACTAAACTATGCTTTTTCTGTGGTTGTGTATGTGTGTGTGATTATCAAGCTTGAGCATTATTTGACTTGTCATATTAGAATACTGGCATCTTCTATTGGTTCTTGAAATTTGTCAACCAATATCTCTTTAAATATTGCTTCTTCAACATTTCATTTCTTCATGTTTTGGAAGTTTTAGATATTAAATTTTTTTACTTAATTCTTCACATAACTTAATATTTCCCTACTTTATGTGGTAAACAGAATTCTATGACAACACCAAGATCTATGTCCTCAAGGATTATATACATTCTGTATAATTTGACAGAGTAATCATTTATATGCTTAGGCTATATTACATGGCAAGTGGACTTCAGAAAGGGAGATTAAATTTGGTGAAACTGATGAAATCAAATAAGTCCTTATAAGGAAATGGGCTCTTTCTGAAGAAGAAATATAAACCTTTAAAGAAGTATTGGGCACAAGGGAGATTATTTGTTGCTGGCATTAAAATGTTGGATGGCATGGTATATAAGGTATGTGGGGAAATTTTAGGACCTGAGAGAAATCTAGACTAGGAATCAGCAAGAAAATGGATACTTCAATTCTTGTTTCTGCTAACAACCTAAATGACTTTTGAAGAAGACCTCAAATTCCAAATTGAAACAGCTAGCTGACACCATGATTTCAGCCTGCTGAGACCTAGGTAGAGAATGTAGTTTTACCCTAACTGGACTTAATATACAGAATGTGGCCTAATAAATGAGTGTGGCTTTAAGCCATGAAATTTGTGGTAATTTGTTACTCAGAAATAGAAAACCAATATATTAATCCTCTTCCTCTTTATGTATTTCTTCCTGAGTAACTCCTTCAGAGCTATGTTCCAGCTCACTAATTGTCTCTTCAGTTTTGTCTAATCCCTTGCTAATTATAAAGGTTGTATTTTTATTTTTATGCCAGTTATGACATTATATATATGTACATATATATATATAATTTCAAAAGTTTGTATTCGTTTATTTCAAATTATATGGTCTCTTACACTTTAATGATATATTTTCAATTCTTTTAAAATTTGTTTTTAAATACAAAACTTTGCCTGTGGAAATTTTGAGGCCTGGACTAAAGATGGGTAATTCAGAGAATTGCTTGTTCTTTTGCTTATTGTTTGGGCAAATTATAAGAGTGTGAAAGTAATTTCATCTGAATTTTTGGCTTAAAATTCAGGGGACCTTGTAGATGCTGTTGATTCTGACTGAAATCCTTGGTGAAGAGTGGCTAATGGTTCCAAATTTTCAGGGGACTCTTAGTTGTCCAAACAATACAAACATTTCAAAAAGACGATCCTAATCACTGTCCTGATGGCAGGATAAAGAGTAGAGTGAAGTACATATAGTTTTTGTTTATCTTTACAAAAAATATATATAGCCTATTAGGCTCAAAGTTTCATGCAGTAAGTTCTCCTATATTATTCTTCACTTATAATTTGTTTCTTGTCTCCTATATTCTCTTTTCACATTTTAGGTTGTGAAAACACAAGATAAGGTCAACAAACTTGGGAGGCTAAAAAAAAAAATTGGTAAATGTGCAATTAGCACGAATGAATAAATGTAGGTAATATGATAATATATGGTTTTCAGGCACTCATTCAAATTGAGCATAGCTTAGCATTGATTGCTAATTCTAGAATATTGCTAAAGTGGTTAATTTATTACCTGTAAGATGGTAGGTGTTTTCTCTTTCCTAAAGTGTGGTCTTTAATTTGCAGACAAATTTAGACTAATATTTTAACAACTAGTAATTAAAATAAAAATAATAGTCAAAATATGATGGACTCTATTTTACATAACTTTGGAAAAATAATATTTATATTTCTCTATATATTGATAAGCTAATGACTTTATTACTTCTGGATGTCCACTTTGTCAATGGAGTATTACCAATTTGCAGAAAACTTTAAAAACTGGATAACTAGCATCTTTAATAAGAAGTAATTAAAACATAAAACTATAGTTAAAATACAATTTGCCTGGGGCACCTGGGTGGCTCAGTGGGTTAAGCCTCTGTCTTCAGCTCAGGTCATGATATCAGGGTCCTGGGATCAAGCCCCACATCGGGCTCTCTGCTCCGGTGTCAGGGGGGAGCCTGCTTCCCCTTATCTCTCTGCCTGCTGCTCTGCCTACTTGTGATCTCTCTCTCTGTCAAATAAATAAATAAAATCTTAGAAAAAATAAAATTGACCCTATTCTTTTTTTTTTAAGATTTTATTTATTTATTTGACAGATGGAGATCACAAGTAGGCAGAGAGGCAGGCATTGAGAGAGGAGGAAGCAGGCTCCCTGCTGAGCAGACAGCTCGATGTGGGACTTGATCCCAGGACCCTGGGATCATGACCTGAGCCGAAGGCAGAGGCTTTAACTCACTGAGCCACCCAGGTGTCCCAAGAAAATAATCATGGTCTTGAAATAATACCTTTTTCTCTTCAGTGAGAAATAGAACTAGAAAGTTTACAGTCTACAAAGTAAGAACTGAGTTATATGTTGGGTGAGTCTGCCTAGAAGGCCATATCTGGAATAGCTCAGCCTCTATGGATACAGCACTAACCTGGAAGCAAGAAGAGTTGCAAGATTGTCCATGAGACTAATTTGCTGATATGAAAACAGAAAAAGGGAAGGGATGCAAGAGAAGAGAAAGATCCTTTTTGAGACAGGGAAAGTTAATGAATAAGGGAACTGTTTAGACTTGACAACATTAATCAGGAAGTCACAGTTTAAAATGAGGATTGTATTTTTCCTTCAGAATTATAGAACTACCCTCATAATGATTTGGATTCTGGTTATTTTTATATTCCATTTTATATCCCATTTCAATCTGTTTTGTGTGCATAGGCTGGATAGGTAAGTAGGAAGTTAAGTAGGTAGATATATATATATCTATATATGTAGATATATGTGTGTGTGTGTATACATGCATACATTATACATATGTATACATATATCTATAGAAAGAGAAAACAGAAAAAAGGTTAAAAGGAGACATAAACACATTATGAAGGGACTTTAAAACCTCAAAAAGAGATAGAAGACTAAAAATTTAGGTTTTCAAAGCTAGAACAAATAGAACAGAACAATAGAATAGAACAAATTTCAATCCTAATATCAAAGGCCATCTGTCTCTTTTCCTTCCCATTCCCTCTCTGCGACACTCTGAGAATCTTTTGCATATTCAGAAGGCAGATTTGGACGGCATATCTGCATTTTACTTCCTCATAACCTAGTGGTTTGAATTACTCTGATACCCTGCATTTAACTTTCATAACAGAATAAATCTATTTCCTTAATTATTTATCCACAATTCTTTAATACCATATAATTTACGGATATTCAAGAGATTTAAATCACAAAGATAATAATAAAATTCAAAATAAATGAAGGAACTCCTCTCGTCACATATAAAACGGTCTGGTTAGTCTTGGAAGATAATGACATTGGATGATAGACATCAAAACACGTTAATATTTTGGAAATAACCACATAGCTAAAGTTATAATATTTTATCCACATGTTGCATTCTTTTAACTTTTGGCTTTATCTATTGTTAAAAATGTCTTCCAGATGCCCTCATTATTGCTATAGATCCATTTTGCATTTTAGGATACTTAAGCTAAAGGAGAAGAATGTTTTAGAATAAAATGTTCTTCTCCTTGAATGAGAAAATTTAAGGGATTGTCTTACATTTATTTCCAATTTTATATTGATATGTGAAGTAAAATGCATTAGTTTCCCTCTGACTTTTTATGAGGGTGTGATGTATGCTTTTACTTTTTTTAACCACTGGAAATAATTTTATAAGGTAAAAATGTATGTTTTTTAAATTTTACATTATTTAAACCATCTAAATGAAGAATAATAAAGTCTTGTTTTATAAAATTCAAAATAAAGTAAAAAGAACATTAAAATGGTATTTCACAAAACAATGTTAGAGATTTGCTATTACTTCAACTTAAATACTATAAACCATAGTTGAATTTATTAGCATTTATTCATAGTAATGCTTTATAGGTTGAAACTGTAATCCTGATTATTAGATGACAAGAAAATAATTCCTCTTTTACATTTAGAGAAAATACTAGACATTATAGTTATAATAAATATGCTAATAACCCTTTTTAGCTAAACTCTTTGACTTAAATTATTCCTCATATACCTTTTAGCATATACACAACTGTAATATAAAAGAAAATGAGTCAGAATTACTTTCCATTTATTAGGAATTCATTCTTTTTAAATAGTGATTAAGAATACTCAATATAAAGCACAAACTAATTTTTAAAGAAAACTCAAAGAAACTTCTATTATGTAGCTACAAAGTACCCAATAGTATGAAAGTCTGAATAAAGTTGAAGAATATTTAAATAACAATAATTAAGTTTACCTTTATTAAACACTTTATAATCTTCCAGGCACTGTTCTATACCCTTTAAATGTACTAACTCATTTAATTATCATAATAACTCCATGAAGTAGTAACTCTTTCTCCCATTTTACAGATAAAAATTATTTGAAATTTTTGTGATCATTTGTTAGTAAACTAAGCAAATTTGCTCTCATATCATGCTTATTTTGTGGTCTGCTGGAAAAATGGCATTTCAGGTAGAAAAGATCATTAAGTTTGACTTCTTAAGGACTTGAGTGAGAAATTGAGATTGTAACTGTCATTTTTTTCTATAATCAGAAAAAAATTATATACATTTTTCTACAATATTAAGTTATACAAATGAAAGTAACTTTTTTGTATGAAATATATGCTAATATTATATATGGCAGTGTGGGAAACAAAAGAAATGTAGAAAAAACATATTTCTTTCCTCCATGGTGGTGGAAGGTAGCTCAAAACAAACAAATGGAAAAAATGAGACCTGTGATATGCAGTAGTCTAGACAAGTAGCAGACGTGCTCAGAATATAACATTTGGGTATCTTTGCAGGTGAAGTCGTAATGAAAGTCCAAAAAAAGATCATAGGTGATGACACAGAAAAGTAATCATTATGTACTATGAAGAAAGGGTGGCCTAGAAATACTTGTGATTCCAGTCCTTTAGAGCTCTGGTGAGGGAAGTATAGACCCAAATACTAAAGGAAAGGACTGCATTACCAGAAAATTAATCCCCAAACCAATTATCAGATAGGAGGTCTAAACTCAGAATTTGACTCAATATCTAGTGGATTTCATTCTATTTCACTTAAGGTTCTGAAATGATATCCCCTTAATTACCTAGAAAGTAAAGATGATGATGACTGGTCCAAGCATATTGGAGTGTTCAGATGGTCTCTGAAGGAGACTCTAGTGTAGATTTATTATTTGGATCAAAAGAAAATACAGAATTTAGGCTAACACAGAGATAATGATTGTCAATGAAAGCTTTCTTTCTCTTAATCTGATAAGAAACAAAATATGGACCCACAACAATACGGTCAACTAATCTTTGACAAAGCAGTAAAGAATATCCAGTGGAAAAAAGTCTCTTCAATAAATGGTGTTGGGGGCACTTGGGTGGCTCAGTGTTAAAGCCTCTGCCTTTGGCTCAGGTCATGATCCCAGGGTCTTGGGCTCAAGCCCCGCATCGGGCTCTCTGCTCGGTGGGGAGCCTGCTTCCCCACTCTCGCTCTGCCTGCCTCTCTGCCTACTTGTGATATCTGTCTGTCAGATAAGTAAATAAATAAAAGTCTTTAAAAAAATGGTGTTTAAATAAAGCTTAAATAAAGTAAAAAAAAAATGAAAAAAAAATGGTGTTGGGAAAGCTGGACAGTAACATGCAAAAGAATGAAACTGGACCACTTCTTACACCACACACAAAAATAAATTCAAAATGGATGAAAGACCTACATGTGAGACAGGGAGAACCAAAATCCTCGAGGAGATCATAAGAAACCCACCTCTTGACCTCAACCATAGCAATTTCTTACTAGACACATAGCAGGAGACAAGAAAAACAAAAACAAAAATGAACTATTTAGGACTTTATCAGGATAAAAATCTTCTGCACAGCAAAGGAAACAATCAACAAAACTAAAAGGCAGCCTATGGAATGAGAGAAGATATTTGCAAATGACATAGCTGATAAAGGGCTAGTATACAAAATCTTTCAAACTAATCAAACTCAACATCCAAAAAACAAATAACCCAGTTAAGAAATGGGCAGAAGACATGAGTAGATTTTTTTTTTTCCCCCAAAGACATCCAGATGACTAACAGACACCTGAAAAGATGCTCAATATCACTCATAATCAGGGAATTACGAATCAAAACCAGGATGAGATACCACCTCACACTTTCAGAATGGCTAAAAAATAATACAGGAAATAACAAATGTTGATGAGGATGTGGAGAAAGGATAACCCTCTTGTACTGCTGGTAGGAATGCAAACTGGTGCAGCCACTCTGGAAAAACAGTATGGAGGTTCCCCAGAAAGCTAAAAATAGAACTATCCTATGATCCACCAATTGTACTACTAGGTATTTATCCAAAGGATACAAAAATAGTGCTTCAAAGGGGCACATGCATCTGGATGTTTATAGCAGCATTATCAACAATAGCCAAACTATAGAAAGAGCCCAAATGTCCATCGACCAACGAATGGCTAAAAAAATCTGATACATCAGACACTTTTAGCCATTACATATCATTATATATGCATATATAATGATAGAGATATATAATATATATGTGTATATATAAAATGATAGAGAGAATTGAATATTATTCAGGCATCAAAAAGAATGAAATCTTGCCATTTGCAACAACGTAGATGGAATTGGAGTGTATTATGCTAAGTGAAATAAGTCAAGCAAAGAAAGACAAATACCATAAATAACATATGATCTTACTCACGTGGAATTTAAGAAACAAACCAGATGAATACATGGGAAGGGAAAGCAAAGAGGGAAGGAAACTATATGATACTCTTCCCAAAGAGAAAAACTGAGGGTTGATGGAGGGGATGTGGGTAGGGAATGGCAAAATGGGTGATGGACATTAAGGAGAGCGCTAGTGTTGAGCACTGAGTGTTATGTAACTGATGAATCACTAAATTCTACTCCTGAAATCAATATTACATTATATGTTAATTAACTAGAATTTAAGTAAAAATTTGAAAAAAAAGAAAATTATATATTTATATAATCAGTAGCTCTCTTGCATGGAAACTAAAAAGGACAGAGTTAAGGTAAAAGATAGAGTCCGTATACACATAATGAAACTGCCTTCCTAACTTTTTGCATTATCTTCCACAGATCAGCAGTCTTAGGGAAAATAAGGTGGATGGGCTTATGGTGATTTATTTAAAAGTGCCATTCGTTTGTTCCACTTTTATGTCATATTTAAGTGTCAATTCAATCGGGTATTAACTTAGCAATTACCAAATACACTTTCAGAATATCAGTATAAGATCATGGTATTTAGAGTAAGAGAGAAATGAAATTGAATACTGAGTCTACCATTTACTGAGTAGCAAGTCAGTTCCACAGTGAATAAATTACATGACTCCTGTAAGAACCAACTTTTTAATCTATTTAATATAAATACAGAGTGATTTTTTGAGGACTAAACAAGGTGATGCATGCCAAGCAAAAAGCAGTTTCTTTATGAATGAATAATAGTTATTATTACCAAGAGTGCCGACTTTGAGTGCCCAACTCATTACATCTGACTCTGTTAACTGATTGAAACTTTTTTAAAAAAAGATTTTACTCGGGGCACGTGGGTGGCTCAGTGGGTTAAAGCCTCTGCCTTCGGCTCAGGTCATGATCTCAGGGTCCTGGGATCGAGCCCCAGATCAGGCCTCTCTGCTTAGCGGGGAGCCTGCTTCCCTTCCTCTCTCTGCCTGCCTGTGATCTCTCTCTGTCAAATAAATAAATAAAATCTTTAAAAAAAAAAAAGATTTTACTCATTTTTTTTGAGAGAGAGAAAAGAGAGAGCGAACATGAGTGGGGGAGAGTCAGAGGGAGAAGCAGACTCCCCGCTGAGCAGGGAGCCCAACTCGGGACTCAACCTGAGACTCCAGGGTCATGACCTGAGCCAAAGGCAGTTGCTTATCCAACTGAGCCACCCAGGCTTCCCTGTTTACTGATTTATATTAAAATATATCTTTTTCTCCACTTTGCTGGAGTAAATCATCTTAACTTCTTTTACTTAAAACATATATCCCATCCCTCAAAAACATACCATCTTCAAACATCTCTCTTACTCCAAACTACATAATCACCTAGTCACCAAGGTCAGTGAAATGCAACCTTCAAAAAAACTAATATTCTGGGTTGAACTAGTGCTCTTTCTGTCTTGCCTTCCATTTCCTATTGCTTCTGTCATGGTCCAGGTCATTCAATTAGCCTGTTTCATAGGTGTCTTCAATTTTTGTATTTCCATTCTTTCCTTAAGTTACTTTTTTAAAATAGATCAAATCATTTAACTCCCCCAAACAAGAAACTTCATTTATGCCCGCTGCTGGAAGAATAAACTCCAGAGTCTTTTCTGTGGACTCTGTGAATGTTCAAATTATCTTTTGACCTTAATTTTTCTGTATTCCTATTAATCCACATTTCCTGAAGTGTCTCAATTGCTCCCTGGCTTTAAGTACACGTAAGTATTTTTATGTTCTTATTGCCATTATTTGTCATCTATTTCCAAATCAAATATTCACACAACTTTGAAGCTTTTTCTGATCCCAGAGTCACCACTAATTTATTCTCCTTCTATATACAAATATTAAATTATTTGAATTAAGAAATTACTTTATTGCACCTTAAATTCACCTATTATTTATTCTATCTTCCATATTACATCATACAATACTTGAGGATAGAGAATCTGAGCAAATTTTTAATTTTTTAATTTTTCCTACATCTTACAGAAGACATGCAATAAACATTTATCAAATGGAATGGTACTGATGAAGTCATATGTCTACAAATATACCCTCACAAAGATCTTGTGATAGTATTCTGGCTCAATGCTATTGTTAAAATAATTAAATCAGTGGGGCACCTGGGTGGCTCAGTGGATGAAGGCCTCTGCCTTCGGCTCAGGTCATGATCCCAGGGTCCTGGGATTGAGCCCCATATCGGGCTTTCTGCTCAGCAGGGAGCCTGCTTCCTCCTCTTTCTCTGTCTGCCTCTCTGCCTACTTGTTGTCTCTGTCAAATAAATAAAGTCTTAAAAAAAAAAGAATTAAATCAATGAAAAATATAGGTTATTTTCATAATCTTGATTAGGTAAACAATTCTTAAGGAGGATAAAATAAAGAATTAACCATAAAAGAAATAACTGATAAATTCCAGTTCATTAAAATTTAGAATATCTGTTCATAAAGGACACCAATGAGAGTAAAAAAAAGTATAATGAGACTTGAAGAGAATATTTAACATATAATATAAAATAACATAACATAACCTAAAACAGTAACATGTAGTATTACATAGTTTATATTTTTTTATATATATATATTACTTATGTTTGTATATTTATAAAATCTTCAAAAAACACTCATATCAAGTACCTGGCTACTCACACAAATCAGTATTAATTTTTTTAAACCCATTGTTGAGCAAAAGACTCAAATTCAAACTTCAGAAAAAAGGGATATCCAAATGGATAACCAATACCTAAACATATGCTTGCTATTTATTGCCACTGAGAAGATTGAAATGAAGTCACTATTATACCATTCTATACACAACAGGAAATATAAAACCTAAAACAATGATGGCAAATTTTGATGAGGATCTGGAATCTCTAGAATGTTCAGACATATAATTGATAATGTTCAGACATGTAATATAAATGATAATATAATATAGTACAGACACTTTGGAAAACTATTTGTTCACACCTACTAAAAACCTGAACATGAGTATACTATGACCTGGTAATGGTACTCCTAAGTTTATATCAAATGAGTACCTATGGCTTCTTATGTAGAGATGCAAGAATACTTATATCAACTTCATTCATCATAGCCCAAACCTGGAAATAATCCAAATGTTTTTAATAATCCACAAGTCCATTTCTATAAAGCTCAAAAACAGGCAATACTAATGTATTGATGATAAATATAATAGTGTTCCATGGTGACAGACAGTAGCTACACTTGAGGCGAACATGGTATAATATATAGACTTGTGGAATCACCACATTGTATACCTGAAACTAATTTAACATTTTGAGTCAACTATACTTTAATAAAAAATTATATAAGGTCATTAAGATGAAGAGTTTATCTCTTAAGAGGATATATGACTAAGACTTAGCTGGAAATATCTGATGAATTTAGCTGCTGATTACACACATGTATACATATACCATAATTCATCCAACTATATACTTAAATGTGCACATCATTTTATGTTTATTATACCTTAACATAAATAACTTACAAAAAAGACTTCATATGTGAAGTAAATTATAACTTCCCACTGTTATTCATAGCTCTTTCAAAAGCAACACCACTTTTCATAACAAAAATTTACTATCCTATATGAACTGCTTGGATAATATACCTAAACACAAAATTTCAGAAAAAATGTTACCCTAATTTCATATAAAAAGGAAAAATTTTAAGTAAGATATTTCAAAATGTTAATATTTATGGATGATTAACTGGAAGACATACTGAAATAGTCACATGCTTGAACTTATACATCTAATCATCATAAATGCAAGCACTACAAACACCAATTGATTTAGCTGTGTAGATAGGCAAACGCCATGCATGGCATTTTCTTTAGTAGTGTGATTTATAAAATGGTAAACCCTAGGAAAATTCTGACCAAGAAAAAGACATTCTTCATTATATATGATACTTACATTTCTGAAAAATTTAGTGTACATAAAAACTGTGCAAAATATATTTTGTATTTAAACAAAAAAGAGAAAGGGTCTAGGCTCATATAAGTAAATTATTTAGATACATAAGTATTACAATGGTAACTTAAAAGTAATAAGGGACTGAGCCAACCAATTTACAAAGATTAACAAATCTGGGCCATCTGGGTTTTAAATGTCACAATGACCCTATTCTTGTAACTACTCAAAATTTTCACTGTGTACATTTGATCCTTGAACACCTGTATTTGAACTGCCTAGGTCTGCTTGTATGGGGGTTTTTTACAGTATAGTACTGTAAATGTGTTTTCTTTTCCTTATGATTTTCTCAATATTTTCCTTTTTATAGTTTATGGTGAGCATATAGTATATAATACATATAACATACAAAATATGTGTTAATCAACTGTTCATGTTACTATAAGGTCAGAAGTAGGCTATTAGTAGTTAAGTGTTTGGCAAGTCAAAAGTTATACATAGATTTTTGACTATAGGGGTTGGCACCTCTAACCCTCCTGTTGTTCAAGGTTCAACAGTACAAAAAAGCTTCCCTAGAGGGTGATGCACCCTACTGAGAACAACTGCTTTACTAAGTCAAATGCTACGAGCAACTGGACATTTACATATTACCGACAAAGGAATGATTACAAAAACTTTCTTAAGATTAGAGTACCATATAAAGAACGACACAATGAAGAGATTTAATGTCATAATAATCCTTATGAAAATTTAAAAGTCCACAGTTCTCCTACACTTTTTCTCCCAAGAGTAATAAACTTAAAAATGAAATATACAGCATCCAAAAAAGAAATAACTTTATAGTAGAATGACTGTCTACGTCTCAAAATTTATTTTTAAATAAACTGTACCAACAATAAGTAAATATAAAGCACAAGTACATTAGACAGAAAGAAGTGAAAGTATTGTGACAAGTAAAAATGGATTTTAAGTTTTCTTTCTTGAAATTGAGTGTTTCATTAAAAATTTTTATATTACAAAGTTTATCCATAAGAAACAATGAGAATAAATTATGCTAATTTTCACATTTTTATAAAAAAATTACAATGTTCATACACGTTAATACTTAAAAATATTCCACAGAGCTTTTATTTATATTTTGTGATACACATTTTATGTGACACTTTTAAAAACAATTAACTCAACAATGAAATATTCAAATCCATTTTAACAAATCCATTTTGTTATGTACCTACATATTACAGTAAACATAACTACAAAATATATTATGTGAAAGGCAGTGAAAGAGCTACTGTATGTCAAACTGTGGCATTATAAAGGAGAAATCAGTTACACAGTATGCTTAATATTCCTTCAGACACAAATATCTCTTTGAATAGGACCTAGAGGTTTAACTTTCAGTCCACATGTGCACACCACATGAGCAGGTGAAAGAGTGAATAGGGAAATGTGATGACAGTTCCGTGACCCAAATCAAAACGTGCCAATATGTATTTCTGCAACTGTTATAAATCTAATGTTTTCTTTTAACTAGTACATTCAGGATATTTAAGGAAATCAGCTTATGTATATAAAAGAAATGTGATCTCTCTATTTGATTTCTCCATATTAGTTTGATACCATACAAAACTGTATGAAGACACAATTTTGCTTAATATTTAATCTACAGAACCCAAGTATTTAGCTTAATAATATACTAATTAAAACCACAGATGGTGGGAATAAAAAAACAATGTATGAGAGTGCTTCAATTCTCTATCACTGACCTTAATACTGTAATTACATTTATTTGCAAGTGTGCCATAATTTAAATACATATTTATTCATTTCTTCACATAATTTGACTTTGAACCCATTTGATTAATTAATTACTAAATGACATGGTTTTATTTCTTATAATTGAATAGGTTTAATTCTGCCTTATAATCTGTTGGTGAAGTTTTGCTTAGTTACACAAACTAATCACATGAAAATCAGCCTTGTTCTCTTCAATAAATGAGGTAGTAATGAGTGTCAGCTTCTTTTTTTCTTGAATGAAAATGTCTTTATTTCTTCAGTAGATCTTTTTAAAAATCTTATGAATGTAGATTATAGAGCCTTTAATGTTTTACCAAGTTATTCCTGAATTATATAAATCTTATTAGAAGTTAACTATGATACAGTGAAAATGAAAAAGGGATTTATTTTAACCTTTTTTTCACAATTACTGAATTAGAAGTAGCTCTCATTTGTTTTTATTAAGTAAAATATCAAAAAGGTGAGCTGTTTTATGTATACTAATTTGGCATAATGTAAAACAAAATTGTCTATGAAATACCTCAATACTTTTCTCTCATCGTTTAAAAAATTACCCACTTCTTATAGACATCATTTGACATGACCCTAACATAAGAATATTTCTTGTAGTATTGCCCATTTGAATAAGTCTGCAGTATAAACCTGAGTCACATTAATTGATATGTAAACATATAGAAAAAAAGTCACTTACTAAGGAGACCTATTTCAAACTGAATGAAATGTCATAGATTCCATTTGTTCCTTATATATACAGTAATGGTATTTAAAAAACTTATTATCAATAATAATTAGTGCAAAAGTTAAAAATTATGACTAAAGTAAATTAAATACATAATATCGCCAATACATTAAGCATGGAAAATGCTAATTATTTTGGACAATAATAATCAGTATGTAATTGTTTAGCCTGAATTCATAGCTGTGATATCCAATAATATATAGCTAATAAATATATCTTTCAAAATAGGCATATCTTTCTTTCTTCATATCTATATACATATGTATACACACGCATACATATACACATGCATATATGCATATGGACATACATACACATATATGTTCTGATATATATAAGTATATGTCTCTATATAAAAATATAAAGTTGTTTAAAAATAAATAAATAAATAAATATAGTTCTTTTAGGTTAGCCTAGCTATTCTCCTTATTTTATTAATAATTAACTACTTTGCTATTATTAAAGACTCCAAGGAATCATTCTCATTTATAATAGCTAAGTACTGAGAGAGACTTTTGAGGATAAAAATATTTTTAAAAAGAAGAAACAGGAGCTCTTTGGTGGCTCAGTTGGTTAAGCATCTGCCTTGGGCTCAGGTCATTATCCCAGGGTCCTGGAATCAAGCTCCACTTTGGGCTCCCTGCTTAGTGAGGAGCCTGCTTCTCCCTCTCCCTGCCGCTCCCCCTGCTTGTGTTCTCTCTCTTTCCCTCTGTCAAATAAGTAAATAAATCTTTAAAAAAAGAAAAAAGAAGCAAACAAATTGACACTATAATTTAAAAATCAAAATTAAGAAGCTTCAAATGGAGTAGCTTTATCACCAATTTACCTTATAAACTTCGATCTGTCACCAAATATGCACTTATATTCTTAGTTAAAACTTAAAATACCCCATAGCTTGAAAGTGGCCACTGTAAACACCAAAAAATTAATGTGAAGAAACCAGCCTGACCGAAAAACAGAGATTTTCTATTCTTGCACCACATTACTCATGGTTGTAAACTTTGGTGAAAGCTATAAAAAACTGGCTAAAAAATAAATGCAAATAAATATATGACTGACAAACAGTGTGATGCTATCAAGTTCAAAACCTGTACCAGCTATGCACTTACACCCTTGCTTTAAAGACTTGCTTCACAGTAGTAAATCAAAAAAGAGCAAGATTTAATTAGTTCCTATTCCTCTATTGTGTCTCTTGGTTAATTCACAAAGGAGTGACGATTTAATTTAAGGTGTTTATACCTGAAAAACAGAGACTGGAAAATGAATCAGGTGAACAAAGTATCCTCATTTCTGCCCTTGAACATGGAATTCAACCCAATTTGGAGCCAGCTATACTTCTCTTTCAGATCCTACAGGAAAACTAAGGCAGAGTTTCTGATCCCTTTTGAGTAGGATAATGATGTCACAAAGAACTGTTGGAAAATTCAGGACAATCTGATTTAATGATAGCATTTACTTAATATATGCTTATTTTATTTTATTTTATTTTGAGGGTTATTTTATTTTTTCAGTGCTCATCATAATATTTTTATAATATTATAAATTTAATAACATGAATGAAATACTAATTTCAGTGCTCATCATAATGCATTTTTTATTATTTTTTATTAATATAAAATGTACTATTTGTTTTAGGGGTACAGGTCCGATTCATCAGTCTTAGACAATTCACAGCACTCATGATAGGATTTAAAACTGCATTAAGGAAAAAGCAAGATCATTTTCACAATCTTATCTCCCAAGAGAACACAGCCTAGTAAATATTTGTTAGAATAAATAAAATAAATAATACAACAAACAAAAGGAGCTATGAAGAACTATTTCTCTCTCACTGACCCTTTCTTCCTTCAGTTTCTCCTACAAATGTCTCTAGAGTTCTCTCATCAGTCTTTTCCAATTCTCTCCATGAGGGACTTAAATTATTTCCATTACTTCAAGCTCCTCTTATATGGTGATTCCTCCCAAATTTATGTATCAATCTTGACATTTCTCTTTTGTGTCAAATTCACTTGGGTGTTTCTGCAATGATACAATGTATGTGTGACTGAACATACTTCATACCCTGCAAAATCATGCACTCAAAGTAACAAGGCTTAAGGGAAAACTACAGCTGGAATGTACAATTAAAAAAACTTTGTTACCTTGTACCAGAGTGCCAACAAAACAATAATAATTCCAATAAAAATAGCAAGCAGTTTAAAAGAGATGTAAAATCTCTAATAATTGGAGAAATAGTCCTGAAAAATATAGGATTTGGCCCTAAAAATGGTAAAGGTAATTTTACGGTATTTAAGAAAGTTCGAGTCCGCTGAATTACAGAGACATGTCAAAATAAAGGGAAAAGAGAAGCACTTCTAAGGAAGAACATGTGGCCCAAAGGAGTATGGAATGAATGAATATCTTCTACAATAATGCATTTAAGCTGAATTACTGCACATCGTATTCAGGTGCATTTTTTTTTCCACGTTGGAAAATGTTAACGTTCTGAGAAAATCTACTTATGAACCAAAATAAATTCTGTATGATAATCACATATAGCCGATTTAAGCAATAAGGTAAAAACTAATTTGCATCACAGAAACAGGACAGGATTTCTAAATGTTAATGAAAAATGATCCTCATTTGTGTGACTTTATTGAGACTCATTACGTGAATGAGCAGGTGAAATCCATCAAATAACTGGGTGAATACATAACCAACTTGAGCAAGATGGGGCTCCCGAATCTGACATGGCAAAGTACCTCTTTGACAAGCACACCTTGGGAAACAGTGATAATGAGAGCTAAGCCTTAGGCTGTCTTCCTAAGCTAGAAGAGTTTCTTCCCTGGTCACCAAGGTAGGGCATTCATGTTGGAGTTACCTAACCCACCCCCTTTCTGTAAGTTGTACCAAAACATCCTCTTAGCTTCTTTCATTTGTACTATTCCTTCAAATAATGTTATTTGGACCCTCCCCCCACCACCTAAATAAATAAATATTTATGAAAATAATTTCAACTAGATATTATATAAGCTCCTCAAAAGATGATTTTCTATCATCTGCAATAGACATGCTATTCCTCATTTACCACTTGCTTGGGATAATGTCCTTATTGTTATATAAACTGCTTGAATGCTCAAGAAAAAATGTCATTTAGGCTTGAAATAATGAAGTAGCAACAGCAGCAAAAACTATTTGAACATCTTTGGAGTTAGACAAGGGTTGATTCCCAACAACACCACTGTTCAATCATGAGCAAGTCATATAATGTTCATAATCAAAATCCTTATCTACTAAAATGGAGTAATTTGTATCGTTTTTGTTGTTAACATTAAATAAAATGATGTTTGAAAATATTTTGGCATAATGCCTAACACTTCTCAACAAACAGTAGCCATTAGGCTCTTCAATCTCATTTTATTATTTAAATGACTTGAAATGCAGTATCTTTCACTCTACTTCCATTATCAATATCTATTTCCTGAATAATTACTAAAATACATTTCTAAATTTTCTTGCCATAGTGATTTCTTCCCTTCCAATACATACTTTCATATTTTTTTACATTATCCTTTTGTAAAAAAGCAAGATAGCCATGACATTCCCTTGCTCATATTATTTTATACAACAGTAAGATCATATTCTTGACACCAAAAATCTGAACTAAGTTACAAATTGTCTATCGAGATTATGATGTCCATGTGATTGTTTTTTTTAACTTCATAAGCCTAAATTAAAAACAATAGTTTTTTCTAAATATTCTTTCATGTTTTTAAAATCAGAGGAAAACAACTGTATCTTATAAGAATGAGTTATTAAATCATAATTAAAATTTCCAGAGGCCTAATAAGATTAAAACCACATGGTTTTGAAAAAAGTGCAACTATACTTAGCTACAGGTTTCTCTTTTATCATTTCATTATTAGTATCAATGACAAGACCTTATGTTTGAAAACAGAATCAACAGAGCATTGAAGTTGAAATATTATTGAAATATCTTCTACTTTCTCCTCTTCATCTTCCAATTTTAATTCCTTCCAACGTAGTCATATGCAGGCTCATATATACACATTAGTTATATACACATTGTTTCCATCTGGAGAAAATAACTCTGATTACAAGCCCCAAGAGTACTGGCTCTCTCTAGCATTAGAATCAACCAGGTAAAGTGTAATAAATTACAATGTGGGACACCACCCATGAGTATAATTAGATAAAGTTGCCTATCATATCCATTCCCTAAGGCCCAACATGACTTTCAGAAATAATGTTAACCTATGCTCACTAAGATTATGTTTTAGTAAGCATTTAAGTATAACTGGAAAGAATCAAATGAAAAGAAATATTTTTTACACTTAGAAAATATAATTATGAGTGAACTTTTATAATAGATGGGCAATATGGTTTAGATTAAATTTAGGTATTAATGTTTTAATATGTTGTTCTTACAAATATTTGCTCTGTTGGTAGATATAACATAGAAATTATGATTATGTATTATATTAACAAGGATATGCATTTCCATTAGTAGATTTTTATTTCTTAAGCAGTAATGAATATATTTAAATTATTGTTATGATTAAAATAGAACCTGGAGTAAAGCTGCTATTCAGAAGCACTTGCTGAATAAATGAGTAAACAATTCAACAGAAAAACAGAATTATCTGCTCTCCTAAATGACTGGTGTCACATATTTCAGTATATGTAAAACTGTGAATTTTTATTTCTTATCTCTTAATATAATTCATTTTCTAATGTAAGTGTATCCATTTCCCCATTTGGATGACTTACAATTAAAAGTAAAAGAGGAAATGGAAATGGGGATAAGCAGTGTGCTAACTAAAGAAAGTGTGGGCTTAAAACCCAAACACTTCTGGTACAAATAAAGGTACTCCACAGTACCTCTAGTATGTCCTACCTCCACCTCTAAGGAGGTTATGTTTAAAAATGGCTACTAATTTATATGCAATCAAGGGTGTCTGCTGTTATGACTTTTCTTTTTTAGAGCCCTGTCAGGCAAACAGGACCAAGGAGTAAAAATTATAAGGAAGTAGTACCTGGTTTTAGTCTAGTTTTGTTCAAAACTGCACAGCAAAAACCTAGAATAGTATCTGACACATAAAAGACATTTAATAATTAATACATATTAATTTATTATGTATTAATTTATTATACATTAACATATTGTATATTAATGTTTATTATTAATATATTAAATATTTGGGGCACCTAGGTGGCTCAGTGGGTTAAAGCCTCTGACTTTAGCTCAGGTCATGATCCCAGGGTCCTGGGATCGAGCCCTGCATAGGGCTTCTCTGCTCAGCAAGCAGCCTGCTTCCCCTGCTCTCTCTGCCTGCCTCTCTGCTTACTTGTGATCTCTGTTGAATAAATAAAATATTTAAAATATATATATATTAAATATTTGATATATACTAAATATATATTTTAACTGTTTTTCTGGGACCTTCTACGTTGCAAAGAAATGAACCTCATTAAGAACCTCTAGTTTCAGCTCAGATATGCAAGGAGCTTAGAAATCACCTTACAAGTAAAAATTAAACCAAGTGAAAGTCAACGACTTTTCTTGGACCCATCAGAGAATTTAGTTTGCAAAGCAAACCATGCCCCACAGTCCAGAAAAATAAGCTAATCCAGAAAGTCACCATTCAGATCTGCTTATCTGGGGCAGAAGCCACTGGAGCTGTACACTGATATATGAACACTTAATAGTAATTCTGATGAACTGCTGCAGGTTGAGTTTGGACTAACATGAGAGAGTAAAAAATAATAATGGTTACCAGGGGTTTAGGGGTTGAGAGAAAGGAATAGTCAGAGTGTAACAGAGTTTTAGGGCAATAAAACTAATCTTATGATACTCTAATAGTGGATACATACCTTTATACATTTGTCCAAACCAAGAGAATGTACAAAATCAAGAGTGAACCCTAATATAAACTATCTCTGGGTGATAATGATGTGTCATTGTTGGTTTATCTACTGTAATAATTGTACCACTCTAGTGTGGAATTTTGATAGGGGGAAATGTTCTGTCTATGTGGGGGCAGAAAGTATATGGGAAATCTTGGTACTCCTCAATTTTTCTATAAACTTAAAGCTACTCTAAAAAATAAAGTTTATTAAAACAGTCAACTATAATTAATATACTGAAGGCTCCAATTTAAAAAATAAACACTATTCAAACATAGATGAGAAATACAGAAGAGGGATGGAGACTGAGAAATTACAATAGGAAGTGATGGAAACAAAAACACGGTAACAAGTAAAGAATGCTTCTGATAGGTTCATCATGACTGAGGAAAAAATCAGTACGACTGAAGATATATCAATAGAAACTACTCAAAATGAATTGCAGAAAAGAAGGAAGGAAGGAGAAGGAAAGGAGAGAAAAAAGAAAAGAGAGAGAATGAAATTACAGAAAGGCTCACTCCTAATTTCAGAAGTATAATATGTATTGGAAAATGAGAAAAATAAAAAAGAGAACAAATAAGTATGCAAACTTACAATAGCCAAAAGTTTCTAAAACTAGTGACAAACATTAAACCATTGATCCAAGGAGCTCAGAGAACATGAAGCAGTATAAACCCTTAAAAAATGACTCCTACTCACACTGCAGAAAACCAAAGACAGAGATAATCTTCAAAAAAGCCAGGAGGGGATAGGAGAATGCATTACTTACAGAGGAACAGAAATAAGAATTACGGCAGATTTCTTATCAAAAAGCATGCAAACGAGAAGTGGAGTAAAATACTTAAATTGTTAAAAGAAAAAAAAATGATCTGGAATTTTATATGGAATGAAATCATTCTTTAAAAGTGAAAAAAGAGGGGGGTGCTTTCTCATAGGACTAGAAACTAGGAATTTGTGCCAGGATAGGACATCTCCCTTGTAAGAAATGATTTAAAAATCCTTCAAAGAGAAGAAAAATTATGTAGGCAGAAATTTGGATCTATATAAAGAAATAAAAAGTGCTAGAAAAAGAATGAATTAAGATAAAATATTTTTTTTCTTTTCATACTAAAGTGCTTTAAAAGATAACTTTTCAAAGTAACAACAGTAATAATATTTTGTGTGTTTATGAGTAAACTGAATACAGCAGTGCCAAAAGGGATGAGGAAGAATTGGAAATGGAAGCTATGCACTACACATGAAGTGGTATACTGTTATTTAAAGGTAGCCTTCGATTAGTTAAAAATATATATTGCAAACTCAAATGTTTTTAAAAGAAGTATACTTGATATGCTAAGAGAGCAGATGAAACTGGATCATATAAAATGCTCAATTAAAAACAGAGGAGGCAGGGCGCCTGGGTGGCTCAGTGGGTTAAGCCTCTGCCTTCGGCTCAGGTCATGGTCTCAAGATCCTGGGATCAAGCCCCGCATCAGGCTCTCTGCTCAGCAGGGAGCCTGCTTCCCCTTCTCTCTCTGTCTGCCTCTTTACCTACTTGTGATCTCTCTGTGTCAAATAAATAAATAAAATCTTAAAAAAAAAAAAAAAACAGAGGAGGCAGAAAAAGAGGCACAAAAGAAGAAACAAAAACCAAATGCAATGAATAGAGAACAGTTAGAAACATGGTTGATATTAATCTAAATATAATAATAATCACTTGGAATGTGGATGCTAGAAATCTAACAAGTAAAAGACAATTAGAGTAAATAAAAACAAGGCTCAGCTATATATTATCTACAACAAACACACTTTAAATATATTCTGATAGATTAATGATGAATGGATTAAGTTAACATACCATGCTAACATTAATCTAAAGAAAGCAGAAATAGCTGTATTAATTTCAGACAAAGCATACTTCAGAACAAGAAACCTTATGGATATAGAAGGATATCCATAATGATATCACATAATGATAAAGGATAAAGGGATAAATTTTCCAAGAAAACAACCATAACCTGTATACAGCTAACAATAGTGTCAAAATTTGTAAGACAAATCTCATAGAACTAAGAGAAGTAACCAAATCCACTATTATAGATGAAATATTCTACATTCTCTTTCTGTAATAAGAGTCAGGAAGAAAAAGAGTGAGGATATAGTAAATCTGACCAGCACTATCTAGCAACTGGACCCACTTGAAATTTACACCTCTTTTGTAAATATCAACAAAACTACTGGAAAGTTTATATGGAAAGGCAAAAGGCCCAGAATAGCCAACACAGCACTGAAGAAAAACAACAAAATTGAAGAACTCACAACATCCAACTTCATGTCTATTCAAGGTTATTATAATTAAGAGTGCATAACATTGGAGGTGAAGAATAAACACATAAATCAATGGAAGAATAGAAATAGGCCAGGAATAGACTTATACAAATACAGTGGACTCATCATTGACCAAAGAGCAGAGGCAATTCAATGAAAAAAGGATTTTTTTCAAAAACATAATACTCTAATAGTTGGGCATCCACATATCCCTTCCCTCACTCCTCCAAAAAAAGGAGGAGGAAAAAAGGAGGAAAGGAGGAGGGACTGGGGAAGGAAAAAGAAAGAAATATAAAGAACCTAGACACACACCTCAAACATCAGGCTTTCACATTTCATAGCACTCACCATAGCACATGATGATCCCATCCCATCTTGTTCATCTTTTTTCCTTCCCTAGCCCTCAAGGCCTCTTGCCCTGCCTCTCAAATTCCTCATATCAAAGAGATCATATGATAATTGTCTTTCTCTGATTGACTTATTTCACTTATCATAATACCCTCTAGTTCCATCCACATCATTGCAATGGCACAATTTTGTGATTTTGGTGGTTGCATAGTATTCCATTATATCTATCTATATATATATATATATCACTTCTTCTTTATCCATTCATCTGTTGAAGGACATCTAGGTTCTTTCCATAGTTTGGCTATTGTGGACATTGCTGCTATAAACATTTGGGTACATGTGCCCCTTCAGATCACTACATTTGTATATTTAGGGTAAATACCCAGGGGTGCAATTGCTGTGTCTATGGTAGCTCTATTTTCAACTTTTTTGAAGAACCCCCATGTTGTTTTCCAGAGTGGCTGCACCAGCTTGCATTCCCACCAACAGTATAGAAGGGTTTCCCTTTCTCTGCATCCTTGCCAACATCTATCATTTCCTGACTTATTAATTTTAGCCATTCTGACTGGTGTGAGGTGGTACCTCACTGTGGTTCTGATTTGTAGTTCCCTGATGCTGAGTGATATGGAGCACTTTTCCATGTGTCTGTTGACCATTTGGATTTCTTTTTTGCAGAAATGTCTGTTCATGTCTTCTGCCCATTTCTTGATTGGATTATTTGTTCTTTGGGTATTGAGTTTGATAAGTTCTTTATAGATTTTGGATACTAGCCCTTTATCTGATATGTCATTTGCGAATATCTTCTCCCATTCCGTCAGTTGTCTTTTGGTTTTATTGACTGTTTCATTTGCTGTGCAAAAGATTTTTATCTTGATGAAGTCCCAATAGTTCATTTGTGCCCTTGCTTCCCTTGTCATTGACGATGTTTCTAGGAAGAAGTTGCTGCAGCTGAGGTCGAAGAGGTTGCTGCCTGTGTTCTCCTCAAGGATTTGGATGGATTCCTGTATCACATTGAGGTCTTTCATCCATTTTGAGTCTATTTTTGGGTATGGTGTAAGGAAATGGTCCAGTTTATTTCTTCTGCATATGGCTGTCCAATTTTCCCAACACCACTTGTTGAAAAGACTGTCTTTTTTCCATTGGACATTCTTTCCTGCTTTGTTGAAGATTAGTTGACCATAGAATTGAGGGTCTATTTCTGGGATCTCTTCTGTTCATTGATCTATGTGTTTGTTTTTGTGCCAGTATCGTACTGTCTTGATGATGACAACTTTGTAACAGAGCTTGAAGTCTGGAATTGTGATGTCACCAACTTTGGCTTTCTTTTTCAACATTCCCCTGACTATTCAGGGCCCTTTCTGGTTCCATATAAATTTTAGGATTATTTGTTCCATTTCTTTGAAAAAAATTGATGGTATTTTGATAGGGATTGCTTTAAAAGTATAGATTGCTTTAGGTGGCATAGATATTTTCACAATATTTGTTCTTCCAATCCATGAGCATGGAATGTTTTTCGATTTCTTTGTGTCTTGCTCAATGTCTTTCATGAGTATTTCATAGTTTTCTGTGTACAGATACTTTGCCTCTTTGGCTAGGTTTATTCCTAGGTATCTTATGGTTTGGAGTGTAATTGTAAATGGGACTGACTCCTTGATTTCTCTTTCTTTTGTCTTGCTTTTGGTGTATAGAAATGCAACTGATTTCTGAGCATTGATTTTATATCCTGACACTTCACTGAATTCCTATATGAGTTCTAGCAGTTTTAGGGTGGAATCTTTCTGGTTTGCCACATAAAGTATCATATCATCAGCAAAGAGTGAGAGTTTGACTTCTATGCTGAATGGGATGCCTTTTATTTCTTTTTGTTGTCTGATTGCTGAGGCTAGGACTTCTAGTACTATGCTGAATAGCAGTGGTGATAGTGGACATCCTGCTGTGTTCCTGACCTTAGAGGAAAAATTCTCAGTTTTCCCCATTGACAATGATATTTGCTGTAGGTTTTTCATAGATGGCTTTTATGATATGAGGTATGAACCCTCTATCCTTACACTTTGAAGTGATCAAGAAAGAATGCTGTACTTTGTCAAATAGCATACATTTTTAATATAAATAGCACATATTTTAAGTGAAGCCTGAAATTATATTTTATTGGAATACTTATTCTATATTTATTATACTTACTGTGTATTTAACTTAAATATAACTTCATTATATGTGCATTGTATTTTCTCACTCTATAAGTTTGTTCTTAATAACAAAGTATTTTTTAATCATTCCATTTTATTTCTTCATTTTGTTTGGAAGTTATAAGCACTTTTAGCAATAATCTTCATCATCATAACACATACAGATGTATTATTGACTTATTATTGACTTGTATGTTTTACTGAAAAATTAATATCTAATTTTTCAAGTTTTTTAATAAAAAGTAAGGTCCTTAAAGCATTTTAATTCCATTTATCTCTTTACTTGTATAATGGCATGACTGCAGGAATTTTATTTGACATACTTTAAACCCCACATCATTATTGCTTTACACAGTCAATGTTTGTGTATATTTGAACATATTTATCATTTTCTTTGCTGCTTTTGTCCTTCATACAACTCTGTACTCCCATACTGTATAGTTTGCTTATGTCTAAGAACATCCTTTAGAATTTCTGTATTAATGGTCAACTAATGATAAAATCTCTCTTCTATAGTTTATTTTAAATTATTTTACTTTGTCTACATTTTTAAATAATATTTTTGTGATTTTAAATTACAGGTTAGCTATTTCTTTCTGTAACCTGAAGCTATTTTTCTACTCTTTTTGTCTTCCATTATTGCTTTAAAAACTGTTTGTCAGCCTATCCTCCTCTGAAGTAATCTCTCCTTTTCCTTTGGCCCTTTTAAAATACTTTCTTTGTGTTACTCTTTTGCAATATTATTATGATATCTGTAGACTTGGATTTCTTCTTCTATATTATGTTGAGGGACTTTTTTGCCTTCTTGAATATTTGTGGGCATGATGTTTTTCATCAGTTTGATAATGTTCTAAGCTATGAGATCTGTAAATATTGAATCTGTTCCCATTTCATTTCTTCTTTCTATAACCCATTTAGTATATATTTAGATTAGATATTTAATATTTAATTTAGATATTATATATGTACACATATATTCTCAGTGTCTCATCAATGTCTCTTATTTTCTTTTGTATATTGTACATCATCCTATAGTTACACATCTTTTAACACATCTTTCAATTCACTAATTCTCCTTTCAGCTGGGATAATGTGCTTTTAAACCATCTTTTCATTGTAGTTTTCAATATAATTTACCTGCTAGTTATTCAAAATGCAATGCTTCTTTCTATAATTTCCATTTAAAAATTTATTTGGCTTTCATCTCTATATACATAAAGAGTATTTTTAAATTATCTTTGTATAATACAGAACTTCCTTGACCTACAATGGGATTTTATGTCCCAATAGACCCATGATAAATTGAAAATACTGTAAGTTGAAAATGCATTAAATAGACTAACCTACAGAACATCATATAGTCTAATCTACCTTAAACATGTTCAGAACATTTACATTAGCCTATAATTGGATAAAAGAATATAACACAGCCCATTTTCTAATAGTGTTGAATATCTCATGTAATTTACTGAACACTGTACTGAAAGAGAAAAACAGAATGATTGTATGGGTACAGAATGGTTTTAAGTGTATTGGTTTTTTACCCTCATGATCACATGGCTGGCCTAGACCTTTGGTTTGCTGCTGCCCCCCAGCATCACAAGATAGTATTACTCTGCATATTGCTAATTTTGAGAAAAATAAAAATTAAAAATTTGGTGTAGAGTTTCTTTTGAATGCATATAGCTTTCACACCATCATAAAGCAAAAAAAAAAAAAAAAAACTGTAAGTCAAACTATTCTAAGTTGAGGACCATCTATAATTCAAATACCTGAAATTACTGGCAGTATATTTCTGTTTCTGCTGAGCCTGACTTAGGCCTTGGTTTTGTTTTTCTATTTGTTTGCTTGCTAATAGCATTATATTTGATATTATAATTGTTAATATCATTATATTTGATATATTTTTTAGATACTTTGAAATGCCATTTAAGGACTTAGACTTTTCACCAGAAGGCCTATCATTGGTAGCAGCTGACTTTAATTTATTCCCTCCAACCCATTAGATTGTAGAAAGAGTAGTTCCACCGCTATACTGTTAAAGGTCCTAAATATAAAAGCAGCTATTGGGTGGTAGAGAAGTGGACAGAACTTTTAGGAGTAACTGGACAGCATAGAAGATATAAGGTTGAGTCCTGTCCTGTTATGGCATTGAATTCCACCTGACCCTAGTTCAGTAACTCCTTGCTCTCTGATTTGTTTTTGATGTCTTCAAAAAAATGTTTTAAAGAGAGAAGGGTTAATGCAGTTACTTGGTCTGGAGCCACTTATCTCATCAGAATTGTTCCCTAAATGATTATTTAAACTCTTATTTCCAACTGATACGCTACTGATTATCATTTGGAATTGGTCATTTACCCTGTTTCATGTAAAAACCTCCTGCAGACAAACCTCCTCCTGATCAGTCCCAGCACTGTGGAAAAGCAATGACTAGGGTTGTCAATAACTAGGTGGTTAAATTTGAATATCAGATAAACAATGTATATTTTAAAAATATAAGTATGACCCAAATATTGCATGGAATGTACATATATATTTTTTAAAAATTTTATTTATTTGAAAGGGAGACAGAGAGAGCCTGACTGGTGGGGAGGGGATGCAAAGGGAGAGGGAGAAGCAGACTCCTTACGGACCAGACCAGGGAACCCAACACAGGTCTCAATTCTAGGACCCTAAGATCATGATACAAGCCAAAGCCAGATGCTTAATCAACTGAGCTGGGACTCAGTTGATTAAGTTGATTAAGTTGATTAAGACATCAGTCCCAGATGCTGGGACATACTTATATTTTAAAAATGTTTCGGTATTTATCTGTAATTCAAATCTCACTGGGTCTCCTTTATTTTTATTTGCTAACCTTGGCAAACTTATTGGTGGCTGGCAGGTTAAATGTTTGCTCTGGTGAGAAGGGTTTCTAAGAAATTCAGAAGTTAAATGCCTCTTTGAATTTATTGCAGTAATTAGAGTGAGATCTAATTATCACATTATGTTTAGGTCCCTCAGTAATGTTTGTTTCAAATGGAATTAAAGAATCTCAACATATGATCTCCAGAAGCAAACAGATACAAACTATTTATTAATGTCACAACTAAACCATTTTAAGGACTAAAGTTTTGAGAGATTCTGGGTAAAGATAAAAATGCAGATATCATGAAAAGTTTAATACTATTTTCTAATGCTAAAATAATTATAAAGCATTCCATTTTACTTATGGAAAAATAATATTGAACCTTGTTTTAAAGTAAACTATATTAAAAGTACTTCAGCAAAATCACTCTAAAAATCAATCATAAGGGGGCGCCTGGGTGGCTCAGTGGGTTAAGCCTCTGCCTTCAGCTTGGGTCATGATCTCAGGGTCCTGGGATGGAGCCCCGCATAGGGCTCTCTGCTCAGAGGAGAACCTGCTTCCTCCTCTCTGCCTGCCTCTCTGCCTACTTTTGATCTCTATCTCTCAAATAAATAAATAAAATCTTAAAATAAAAATCAATCATAGGAATCCAAATCCTCCTCCAAACCCCTCACAATTCAAGACTAACACTGAAAAAGAATGCTCCCTGATGCAAAAATCATTTGGAATTTTCCAGTTTTGCTCTGTGTCTTATAGCAACTTCTTTGCAAAACTTGCCTTTTCTATACAGTCATGTGTATAATCATTATATCCATTAGTGAAATTATCTGAGATATCCGTGTAACATCTGTCAGTCAAATGACTACATTCTCAAGGTGGTAAGCACATGAAGGAATAATAATTTAAGTTATTAATTCTACTAGGGCAGTTTTATTTTGTTGCAAATTAGCTAATATAATTTCAATGTAGTCATGACTTGCAGGTGATACTTTGATATTTTTGAAATATATTTTCATTTGCATTCTAAATCTATTTTCTCTTTTTACCACTTGTATAATTTAGTCTCTCTTTACCACACGTATGATATGATGTAACTTCTCCACCACAAAGTTCTGACCTCTCATTCACTTTGCCTTGCATTTACTCCAGATTTCTTTTTTGTGTATCATCAAATTAAACATATTTGCAGCTGGTCTCAATGTCTAGATCACTTATGCAGATTAGAAACAAAAGAAAAGAGCCAAAAACCCAGGAATCTTTGAACTAGTCTCAATATTTCTAAAAGTCTGACACACTTCCTTTGAAATGTATTCTGCTTTATGTTTTAGAAAGTTCTTTTTCTACTGCCATGTTTGCCCTTAACAATTCAATAGCCCATCTCCCATTTCTTTGCTTAAAATTATTCCTTATTTATAACAAAGATGTAAAACCATAATTGAAATGTTGCCCAACATAAAGGAAAAAAGAACTGAAAAGAAACATGGGTTTAATTTCAGCCCAATTCTTGCTTAAAGTTTTTTTTTTTTTTCCAGCTAACAAAATCTCTAACTATTCTTCAGTGAATAAATAGGAAAGAAAAGCCTGTTTTGCTCTCAAGTACTAGTGTTTGATTAAGTAACTGCAAAGTCCCTAGAATACATTCAAGATGACATTATCTTAAGTTATATTAGGATATAGGTTTTAGGTATGATAACAAAAATTTAAATATTTTAATACCTTAAGAAAAATTTATATTTCTCTCATGTCAAGATCTGAGTAAGTAGATCATGCCTAATAATTAACTCCACAATGTTAAGAAGCCCAGTTCTTCTACCTTTTCTGCTCAAAAAGTAGTACTCCTTTTTAAAAAGTACCATCTTCAAAAAGTAGCTTTCATTTTCTATACCAGGAGGACTGTACTAGCTCCTACCATCACATACAGATCCTGGCAGATTTTAAGAGCTCAAGGCAGAAGATAGAGCTCTACTGCTCATGTGTCATTGGCCAGAACTTAGTTATGCAGACAAATTTTGTTATAACAAAGTCCGGGAATGTTTTTACCTTGGCAGCCATGTGCACAGCAAAATTAAAAGTATTCTATACTAAAGGATGGGAGGAAGTGGATATTGGGAGGCAATAAGCCATACATCATTTATTCATTTGCTTATATTTGTCAAATATTTATTATTTTCTTTTATGTTCCTGGTAGAGAGCCAGATAGCTAGAAAACAGGGATTGCAAAATAAGGTATATATTCCCAAACAGATATTATGTCTGGCTAGTCAGTGAAACAAATATTGTTCAAATTAAAAATGCAAATAAATTATGTCCTAGACTAAATTGTGTAAGTAAAGACTGTAGCAGGGAAATTTCATAGAATGTTAAAGGAAGAGTAGGATTAGCCAGAGAAGAGAGGGGAAAACATTCTGTGCAAAGAGAACAAAATAAATTAAAGAATTGGGAAGAAAATAAATTTGACTTAAGCACTTGAAGGTTAGCAGCAGTGATAGCAGCAGTGGCAATATAAAGTTTTTGTTTTATCTCTGTTTTTTCTTAAAGAAAAAAAAAGGCACTCAAGGATGTTAAAGCATTTCCTCTTTGTCGTCTTAATCTAGTATGCCAGTGGACGTCTGCATTTACTACACTGGGCCTATCAAAGTGTTTCAAAGACATGCAAACGTTTTAAAAATCTCCACGTCATTTGGTTACTAATAATTTTTCAAGCCATAACTCATCCTTAGATTTTGCTTCATCTTTTATAAGTGTTCTTTCAAAATATGGTGTGTGGACATTTAGATGTCCTCTTCGTTTCTATTGGCATCATTTGATTATATTATCAGAATATTATTTTTGAGTGGTTGTTTTTATCTTTTCATTAATAGTCATCTGTCTGATTTTTTTCCCAAATGTTGGAAATAAATCTGACTATATTCAGAATTTTTTTATTATAATAGTGTCACTTTTTCCCAATGTCAATGTCATAAAATGCATATAACTTTCCAGAAAATTTAGTAGATTATGTTTGAAAATAAAGTGCAAATGTAATTACTTCAATAATTAAAGTTCTATAACATTCATTTTGCTAGGATGTGGCTTTATTTTCAGTAATAATGAAAAATTTGCATTGGATTCTGAATCAGAACATTTTATGTTTAAGTAATAATAGAGATCACTGGTCCATTGTTCTCATTTCAAAATTGAGGAGTTGAGATGTGTAATTTCCAAAGTTACATGAGTGATAAAAAACATGCCTCTATGTAATTGATTCTTCTGCTAAAGTAAGGTTGGATTTTTGTACCTTTTTCTTGTAGCTATAGTGAGAGCAGTAAATCACCTCTTCAGATGCCTAAGTAAGGACTAAGACTTCCATTATATCCCAGAAGATTAATAAAGAACTCTGCTTTCACTTAAGCTACACTTGCTATATTATTAAGATATTGGATCCATCAAGCATTGCTGTACTGTTTATCCATTAAAAAGGTGATTTTTAACTAAGCCTATGTCAATATAATTTATAATTATCTTATTTTCAGCAACCAAATTATCAATTTAATATTTGAAATCACAAAGTGAGGTAATTTTTAAAACCACTCATCTTGTAAGATGTGTTTCAGTCATGAATCTATTCAAACTTTCATATATATTATACACATATATACATATATATACACATATATATACATATATACACACACATATATATATATAATCAGTAGGGCATAACATGGGGTTATTTGGTGACAGAGTATGCCAAAATAGGACAGAATGTTTTGATATGGTCTTTAAATTTCTTGCTTTAATCCATGTCTAATCCATTTAACTCATTTGATTAGTGTGTGTGGGAAGAGAAAAAAAACAACAAAAATGTTATATCTTATTTCATCCTTTAATCTACTCATCCATTTCAGATAATATAAGTAAAGAAAACTGAGGAAAATAGCTTCTAATGAACTCTTCAGTATTCTAAAATGTGGGTTAAATCCCACCCAAAAGGAACTGTTGTAATGAAAATATTCAAGACTATTTGCAGAGAGCAGCTTAAACAATCTCAGGAGAAATTTATAGACCTTCTCAAAATGGAAAATCAAAATATGTGCAAATATTTAAAAACAGAACTTTCAAAGGCTCAAAATATTTTTCTAAAAATATTTAATGATCATATTTCAAATGTTTCTTTGTCTTCTATAATTTTTAGATTTATTCTTTATCAAAACTATAAAGAAATCTATGACATACCAGGATGGTATGTGTTTTTAAAATAACAAATATATTAAATTTATAATCTTGGAAATTCACGTTCTTAAATCTGGTTGCATATGAAAATATGAACAAAAGAAATCAACGCAAGAATGCAAAAGCAATAAGGTTCTTCCAGCCTAGATTATCAACTCTTCAATCTTGACTGTCTATAAGCTCTATCTCCATTCCATGTAACTAAACTTTCTTTTTCTGACTAAGGATTCAACATTGATCATACAGTTTTAATAAATGGCAGCTGTTTTCCCTTTTCTCCCCCTTCAGTTTCAAAAAGACTTCTAAGCTTACAAAGTATGAACATACCTAAGAACTGGAGACCAAAAGCACATGATGGTATACTTCTAATATTTATTAGAATTTTAAGTGCTTAATCATCCCTTTGCACCAATGCATAACAAACTACTTTGCTATTAACAGACTGAACATAACTCTGGGTTTAAAAAATCTCAATAAAATTTTATTTTAATTTTCCAACTATAAATTTATACAATAACAATTTTTTTTATTATTTTAAGCAAAATAGCCTAGAAAGCTACCTCTGGCATTCTTGTGACACATCACACCATTTCTTAAGAATGTAGTATATAAGGATAATATTTAATAAATTAATCTTCAACCTAATTATCTTCCACTAGTATTTATCTTAACAACAAAATATATACACTAACATATGAAAGATTTATATTAAAAAATGTAAAGAGCAGCAGATATGTTAAGTAATTGATGAGTGTTTTCGCTCCTCACTTAGTATGGCCTAAATACCATGTTTCATCTAATCTAAGATGCAGACTTTTTTTTTTAACATTTTAACATCTCTGAAATCAAGATGTGTCTTAAAATCACTCCAGCAAAAAAATAAATAAATAAAATTCTAAGTCTGATTCTCTAAATAAATAAATGAATTAATAAAATCACTCTAGCCAGGAAGCAGTTGTGACATAGTTATCATTTTCTGCCCATGAGAATCCAAACAAGCAGAAAGAGTACAGGGACTTGAAAGTCCCAGAGAAACAGAAAAACATACTTTTAAGAAATGCTGTATCACTAACACACAAAGTCACACAGCACAATTTATGCAAAAAACAAAAACATGGACAATTTAGGATCAAAGCATCATTAAGCATGGTCAGACATTGAATATGAGTTTTACAAATACATTATCTAATTTATTTTGCATACATACAGACAGACATATACATATATTGCAAAGAAAGATGGATCCTGTGTAAAAAATGTAAAGTATTTTTTAAAATAAGTATAAAACAAAATGTCTAAGTGATAAGGAAATATCATACCATAACATAATTGACAACAATCTTTCTTCCTCAGGAAGAAATAAAATATAGGTATGGCTTTGGTATAGCAGGCACTTTGGGTAGTCATTCCTATAACCCCTTGACCTACCTCTGATTTCAGCTGAAACTATAGTAGTGGTTTCTATTCTCATTGACAATGTCCAACCTAAAGATCCCAAGCTTTTTCGCAGCATAACCCAAACTAAAACAGTATCTTAGACTTGATTAATTACAAAAAATAAAATGAATATATATTTTTTTCTTTTTAAGACATAAGTGAATACAATACTTTATAGTACATTAAATATCTCTAAAAATTATTCATTCAAATTCTTCTTTGCTTTTAATTTTTTGTTAACATTAAAGTATTAAAGCCAGCTGCAACAACCTATTATTCCCACCCTTCTAAATGCCAGAGTGTACTTAATCTCTGACATATATTACAACCAATATCTCCAATTAATGGAATATGGATTGATTGATACATAATTCAAAACACTTGAACTTTATACAGTTAATAGCATACAGATTTTAAAGCATAATCACACACAGGTTTCATCATGATAAGAAAATGCCTGAAATTGTGAGCGATTTGTAACAAGATAAATTCCTAACCTTTGCACATTTTCTTATATGCCTCTATTCTTTCCTACTACTTAAACAGGGAAAGCAAAGTGTTCTTCAGATATGTTTACCATCAGATTTATAGTACACACATTTAACCATAGTAACATGACAGAAGACACATACTATGCCATTCTCCTAATTTTTGTTTAAATAAATATTAATATCAAAAATTGTTATCACATATATATCATGTTCGATGTAGTGTGTACTACAGAAACTTTTGAAAAATGAGTAAGAAGCAGTCATCCTAAGTACTCATATTGCCCACTGTTGATAGCCGGCAGAAAATCAGTAGAATTCTACTCTAAAAATATAAATAAAATGTTACCAAAAAATCTAAAATGAATGTCCAATGAAGGAAGAAATAATCTCTCTTTAGTAAATTAAGGAAGCCTTTCTGGAGGCTGTGGACAATTCAGTAGAAGCTTAAAGAAAATGAGTAGAAACCAGCCAAATGAAGAAGGGAGAAAATTTATGCTAGGAGGATGTAAACATTGAAGAAGGACCTAAAGATGATAACAGTATACTGGTTTAGCAAACAAAGAGTTTCTCAGTGTGGCTGAGACATGTAGTGAAAGGGAACATACAGTGGTGAAGGGAAGCTGTCATGGAACTCCTGCAGATGAGGCTAAGGAACTGGCCTGGCAGAGATGGGCAACGCTGTAGGTGAGTAGGAGTGCTGCTATACTGCACAATAAAAGATGTCAGAGGAGAGGATTATCTGAAGAAAAGTAATATGATAATGTCAAATGCTACAGAAAAAATTAAGACTAAAGACATCTGACAAAAGGCTACTGGCTTACAATGTCAGTGTCCTCTGAGAGAATAATGGATTGTAGAATTTTTAATTCAAAGGGTGAAAGAATGAGAAACCATCAATAGAGAAAATAAATCATTCTTGCAAGAAGTTTTGAGAAGGAAAAAAAAAATAAAGCTAAACTTTGCATTTCTTCATTTCTTAATATTTTGCTAATGGTCTTTGTCACTAAGAAGTACCAGCATCCTTTCAAAAAATAATATTAAATTATATCTCTCAAGACTTACCAGAGTTTTGCTGATAACAACAATAACACACACACACACACACACACACACACAGACAGAAAGCTTGTGCTTTAGTTAATAGTTATTGTATCATTTCTCCAGTACCAAAGACCATATAAAATAATGTAATTGTGGTTTCCTATAGGATAAAATGAAGACATAGCCAACAAATGATAAGAGTTAAATCTGACCAATTTTTAAATTCACAACTGCTGAATACAGATCTTCTTTGACTTATGGTGTGGTTATGTCCCAATAAATCCAATGCAAATTGAAAATACCCTAAGTTAAATGAATTTAATACACCTAACATACTAAATATCATACCTTAGTCCAGCCTACTTTAAGCTTGCTCAGAACACTTACATTAGTCTACACGTGAGCAAAATCATCTAACACAAAGCCTATTTTATAATAAAGTGTTGAATATCTCAATTAACTTATGGAACACTGTATCAAAAGTAAAAAACAATGATTGTATGAGTACAGAATGGCTGCAAGTGCATTGATTTTGTTAACCCTCATCATCATGTGGCTGACAGGTAAGCTGAGTTTCATTCCCACTGCCTAACATCATGAAACAGGGTCATATCACATGTTGCTAGCCCAAGAAAAGATCAAAATTCAAAATTTGAAGTACTGTTTCTGCTGAATGTGTATAGCTTTCATCTCATTATAAAGTAAAAAAAAAAAAAAAGTAAGTTGAACCACTATTAAGTTGGGATGGCTATATTTGGAATTTTTAAAATACAAATTTAATAAAAAATGAATAAATAATAAAATAATAAAGGCTCATAATAAGAAAAGAAGAATATATAAATGAAAAGAGTAAGAATAAAATTCATAATCTAAGGATCCAGAGAACACTTTTAACATTTTGAGGTATAGCTGGCCAGTCACAGGGAAGAATAAGAATGTGTAAGTTTTTAAACCTCTCTCTGTCACTCACTAGTTGTTTCATGTTATGCAAATTACATCACTTCCTAGACTTTCAGTTTATATATTTGCAAAATGACATTAATAACGCATAGGAGTACTGTGAAATTAAATGAATCATACACATAAACTTCCTAAGCCAATACCTGCCACATCCTACTCCATAGAGTTAAGCTATTATGTGCATGGATGTGCATGTTTTTGTATGTATGCATAGGTCACAGAGAAAGTAAGATTTTCTGATATAGGTAATCCATTAAACCACAAATATATTTTATTTCTACATTCATCAAGACAAAGGGTTGGCAATCTTTTCTGCAAAAATCCAAAACTAAATATCTGAGGCTTTAAAAGTATCATATTGTCTCTATGGCAGCTACCACTCAACTCTGCTATCATAGCATGAAAGCAACCATTGACATCACATTGTAAGTATTCACATGACTGTTTTTCCAATAAAACTTTATTTATAAAAGTAGAAAGTGGGCCAGATTTGGTCCACAGGATATATGTAGTTTGTTGTGCTCTGAACTATAAAATCATTTTATGACTGTGAAATATAATATTTGTAATTTATTTAGCAACATCCAATTCTTGAACCTGTAGGTTTTTTCCTCAAAGCTTGCTTTCACAACCATTTCCATTCTAGAGTATATTGTTAGATTAAGTAGATTACTTACTTAGGTTAATTCTTACACACATGTGAAACTTCTGTTGTGTATGCCTTGCCATCCAGAAAATCTGCACTAAATTCCACTCACACAAGTATTTGAGGGTATCATTTTCCCAATACCATTGCCTAAACTGGACATTGGGGGAGGGTGGTTTTCTTAGATATTCTAATTTTGCATAAATTATTATTATTTAGTTCCATAAAATCAAAGACATAAGAATTGATCATTCTATAAAACAAATAATTTTTGTTTATTTCTAATTAGTTCCACATGATGAAAGGGGCTAGCTAGATCTGTGAGCTCTCTTTTATAAAGAGCATTAATCTCATTCATAAGGATTACACCTTCATGACCTAAGCAACTTCCAAAGGCCCCACTTCCTAATATCATCACATTGGGCATTAGGATTTTAACATATAAATTTAGGGGCCAGGGATGGGGGACACAAACATTCAGACCATAACACATGTCTTTGCAATGTATATTAAACAGTTGGAATATATCAATTCACTGAGTTATACTCATTTTTTTAATGTCAAAACATTTCATTATACAATATTAAAAAATCATACTATTAAATTGCCATCGATCACATCAAAGAGACTTTAAATGCTGAGAAGCTCTAGAGCACAAAGTGACAGGTAAATATTTCCCGAAGTTCCAATTTTCACTTGAAAGTGTAAATGTTACCATCAGTGACAAGGTCAGATTTTCCCCTGGAAGGACAAGTGTATACAGATCATTCTTGAATTTTGTAGAAATGACTGCCAAATGCTCAAGAATGCCTATAAGTCTTTTTTTTCAAGTAAAGATTGTTTTCAATGAAAAATTTATTAATTTAGATGGTGACTCAATTGCAAAAATGCTTTACCTCAATACAAGCTTTGCGTTTCACTATACAGCAAAGACTCTATGTGTCCCTCTTATTTTCTTACACAGAATATTTAAGACTTGTAATCCAACACGGAGATTTAGTCATTTAATATTTTTCACTGCTACATCAAAGATTTTGAGTTTGTATTTGTTTTCTTTGTAATGTGAATGTATGGTACTCATGCATTTGTTTGTTTTATTTGTAATGTAAGTGAATGGCACTCATGAATACAATGACAAGTTCATTTTGGGGCTACTGTAGTTTTACCTGCTGTAGCTTGAATATCACTAATGTAAATACCAACATAGAGGGGAAAGACAAATAACATGTTAGCAATGTTATCAAAACAGTTTTAACTTAATGGATCTCCTAGCTGCATCCATGGACTCTAGAGGTCCGTGGAGCATACTGTGAAAATCATTGTATTGAGTTAAATAACTATTTTATTAATACCCCAATTAACATACCAAAATATCAGTTTTCCAGAGAACACATTTTGAGAAAATTGATTAAGTGAAATTCCAGAGAAAAATTTCCAATTATAAATTGAATTTCCTGATTTCTTAATAATTTTTCTTCTTAAAAAATAGAGTATTGATAACTTGAATCCCTTGTTCCTAAGACCTACTTGTTTAAAATTTCCATTTACTTCTCCCTGAGTACAGGAGGGGATTTAGCAACATAAACAAATTTTCTACTCAAAGATCTTTAATTTAAAAATCCTTCCAATTTGTCCTTTTGATATGTATGTCTCCCATATATAAACTGTGAAAGCTGTGTTATTTTCCAAAATTTGCAAAAGAAAAATCAAATGATCTAATAACACTTGACATATTAGGAAACCAAATATAATTTTGCTATGACACTGCTTATGAGTAACTCTTACCTTGATCTAACAAGCTCTTGTTTATAAAAGATTACTCTCAAAAAGGACAGAGGTCATTCCACTCATACCATTTGCTGGTGTGGAAGTTCAGAAATTCTCTAAAGAATTTTGCCATTAATGGTAGGCACTAAAGTTAAATATCCACTTCCCAACACAAGAAACCGGTGCCAGCTCAGGCCATTAGCTCTTTAGACAAAGGACAACCTCAACCAAGAGGCGGATGGCTAAAAGTTAACATCCACATGGAAATTATAATATAAAAGGAACTACGATCAAGGGAAGAAATTTTTAACAGGTTTTGAAATTTTGTTTACTGAAATCCCACCTCATTATAATTAAATATATCAGCTTACAGCATGTACTAAAAATGGCAGATCCTAAAATAATACAACCCTTCAGATTTGGGAAAGACCATGAGCAAAAATGTTAATTATGTATATATTTTTTTTAAGATTTTATTTATTTATTTGACAGAGATCACAAGTAGGCAGAGAGGCAGGCAGAGAGAGGGGAGGAAGCAGGCCCCTTGCTGAGCAGAGAGCCCAATATGGGACTCGATCCCAGGAGTCTGGGATCATGACCCGAGTTGAAGGCAGAGGCTTAACCCTCTGAGCTACCCAGGCACCCCAATTATGTATATTTTAGTGAAAATATTTTACTTGTGAAATCTTGAATACAAAATTTAATCTAAATTAAATTAAATTAAATTTTTTCCTTAGTTTAATGATGTTACTGCTAGTATGTCTTTTATTTTTTTCTGAAATAAACAAGCATCATTTTTAAAATAAATTTTATGAATGTATTCTATTTTTCCCTTGATTTCTATGGCAAGGTTCTTGCATTTTAAGGAAAATGTAGTTTGAGTTATTGCAAGAATTCCAGGAGAAAATAAAAGCAATATTGTTTTGCCTAGGAATCAGGTCATCAATGCTAAGTAATTTATCTGAATTTTATATGTGTATTTCATAACAATTTTCGGTAAAGCAACTCTAAGAAACTTAATGAATAGTAATCCAGGGATTGCTTGGCAGACCACATGGCTCATTCCCAAAGTCCTTACTGCTAATGCAAAATTTTTCTTTGGCACAAAATGGTCCAATTTAAATAATATTAAGGACACTGTAACAAAGTTCTGTGTTGGAATCACCATCACTTTACCTTTTAAAAGATGATCTTCAAGGACTAGTATTTTTTTTAAAAGATTTTATTTATTTACTTGACACAGAGAGAGAGAGAGGGATCACAAGTAGGCAGAGAGGGAGGCAGAGAGAGGGGGAAGCAGGCTCCCCACTGAGCAGAGAGCCCGATGTGGGGCTCGATCCCAGGACCCTGAGATCATGACCTGAGCCGAAGGCAGAGGCTTTAACCCACTGAGCCACCCAGGTGCCCCTGGATGAGTATTAAAAGAAATATTTATGATTATGTTTATGTAGCTGTGTGTGTGTGTTCAAATCAGTCAGTCTGCTGCTTTCTATAGAAGCAGAGACCTGGGGTTACTTTACAGCTTAGAAACAGACCTTCTGCATCTTCAAAAGCAATGTTTTTCAAATGTAAAGGGAGGGGAGCTGGGAACTTATAAGTGGATCATGAAATTAACTTAAAGGATGTTAACGTTTTTAATGTTAAATAAAATCTATTAAAGGATTTCGGACATCCTTTAGGAAATAGGAAAAGTCAGTCATTATCCTGGAATTCACTAGTAATAGAACATTTTCCATCCCTGTCTCTCTGTTCATATGCAGAGTTCTAGGAAAGGATGTAGGTCTATCACACAATGTCATTCTTCTGTGTGGGACATCACAGAACTATAAATTCTGTGTCCTAAATTTGAGGTTGCTTTCAAGACCAGTAACAAAGGAGAATAACAGAAAAAAATTAATCAGTTGAAGAAAGTAAGACTGGAGACCAGAGACTAGAACACTAAGTTCAAAAAGAAAAGAAAAAAATGACAAGAGCTTATGGGGTAAACTGATATTGACATAATAGGCAACTGCTGTTAGAATCACCTTTGAATCCTCCATTCCAGTGCATATTCATTTATTCAACAAACATTTACTGAGTGTGTAACTTCTAAGATCTTATTTTTTTTTTAAGATTTTATTTATTTATTTGACAGACAGAGATCACAAGTAAGAAGAGAAGCAGGCAGAGAGAGAGGAGGAAGCAGGCTCCCCGCTGAGCAGAGAGCTCAATGTGAGGCTCAATCCCAGGACCCTGGGATCATGACCTGAGCCGAAGGGAGAGGCTTTAACCCACTGAGCCACCCAGGTGCCCTGAGTGTGTAACTTCTGTCCTGGCACTGTGCTATTTACATTAATGAATAATGAAGATAAAACTACTGTTTGTGGAGAGTTTATTCTAGTATGTCTGCTATAAATACTGAACAACTAAAAAAAGCAAATGGTAGCAAATGCATGGAGAAAAACAAAAAATTTAAGTTAAGTAGGAGGGCTATGAAGAATGAATGCTATATTAGCAATCTTGCTTGGCCTTTCAGAAGAAGTAATATTGAAACCAAGAATTCAAACTATATAAAATTAACCATGAAAGGAAAAAAAAAAATTGGGGAAAAGATGGGTTGTTCCAGGTAGAAAAGAATGTATGAGCAGAGGCTCTGAGATCATAAGATAAATGAGGTAGAAGAATTAAAATGAGACAAGTATGATTGGAACTTAGTGGGAAAGATGATAATACCTGGAGTTTAATGGTGGCCAGGGCATGTATTCAGTATTTATTCAGCTTAGTGCCAGGAATTGTTCTAAGTGTAAGCATATAGCAGTGGGCCCAAAGATCAAGTTCCCAAGGTTATTCTGATGAAGATAAATATAAAGTAAGTAAACAAAATAGTGAATTATAACTTTAAGGAATACTAAGTACGTTTAAGGAAATAAAGCACATTCTAAAGACAAAAATTAATGGGGTTTGGCTTAAGAAATGTTGTTTGGGGAAGGCCACTCTGAGGATGTTATGTTTAAAGAGAAGCATAAATCCCCAAAACATCTAAGAAAACATCTATGAAATTTCATAGCAGAGTGCAAAGGAAATGAGGTAAACACAGTCTCATTGAGTAACAAGGCTAGTGGTGGCTAAAATCTAAGAGATAGCTAGGACCAAATCAGGTATGACCTTAAAGACCATGGCAATGACTGGGATTTTATTTTCAATATATCTGAATGTTCCTGGATAGTTTTAAGCAGAATGGTGAAATGATCTGATTTATTTTTTAGAAGGATCACTCGGGTGGCATGCTTGAGGGTGGACTGAATGGGAGGACATAGTCTAGCCAACAGATGATGGCAGTTGAGACCACGATGATAGTGCAGAGGATAGAAAGAATGTCAAATTGGCTACATTTTTCAGATGAATAATAGGACTCAAAATAATAGGACTCCTGTTTAGGATGCCAAAAGGTGATACTGAATAGCAACTGAGGAATGATTCAGGAGTTCAGAAGGCAGTCTTAGTGATAAAATTTAAAATGTATAACAGTACTGAATTCATAGGATTAGATGAGAGGAAAAGTCCTGGGGGAAGTTGGGGAAGAAGAGGAGGATCCACAAAGAAGCCAGAGAAAGAAAAGCCATTATGAACAGTGAAATACCAAGAGGATAGGAAACAAATGAAGAAAGCCTTTGGGAAAGGTAAAAGTGATTAGCTAAGAAGTCATATATGGAAGAACTAAAAACTATACACTAGATTTGACAAAATAGAAGTCATTGTTGGTAGAGGAAAATTTAATTTTTATCGTTTTTTTAGCCATAAGTTTCATTAGTAAGAAATTCTTAACAGGAAAGTAAAAACCTTGGGGCGCCTGGGTGGCTCAGTGGGTTAAGCCTCCGCCTTCAGCTCAAGTCATGGTCTCAGGGTCCTGGGATCAAGCCTCGCATCAGGATCTCTGCTCAGCAGGGAGCCTGCTTTGCACCCCTACCCCTGCCTGCCTCTCTGCCAACTTGTGATCTCTGTCAAATAAATAAATAAAATCTTTAAAAACAAAAAAAAAAAGAAAGTAAAAACCAAGTATTCAGATGTTTGCTGACTCCTAAGTGAAGTCAATCTGGTTAACTATGAATTACATTAGAGGAAAGAAGTCAGTGATAGAGATTGTGAGTTAACTATTATAATTTCTTAAAACAAACGTATTTACAATCTAAATGAGCAAAGTATTTTTTACAGGACTTATTTCAACAAAAGTTATTTCTTGCAACAAACTTTAATAGTTCAAAGTTTACATTCACAATCTTTAAAAACATTAAAATAATCCTTTTAGCATAACTTGAAAATCTTATGCCTCTCTTAGCAAATACACTGAGACAGAAACTCAACTCTATGAAGATACAGAAAAATAAATCTAACTTCAAATTTATGGGGAAAAATGTTTGCTAAATGTTTCCTTTTGCTAAATGTTTCCTTATCTACTCAAACCTAATGTATAGGCTAAAGTAACAGCTTTGACTTCTTTGAGCATCTGTGTCAAGATCTTTCAAATGCTATTAAAGGTTCCTCAAAAAAATGTCAACTGAGGTCGGTTTATGCAGCTTCAGTTATAATTTCTAGTCAAGGATAACTTAGTATCACAGAACTTATACAAATCTTTTTCCATATTGGGGAATTTGCCCAGAGAAGTTTCAGTAGGGCAATGCAAGCAAAAGCCTGATTAGAGAGGCATCAAAAGAAATGGAAAGAGAAGAAAAAGAGTCAATAATTATACACATGTTTTAAAGAGTTTTGCTTTCAAGAAGAGCAAAGGGAATGTAGGAACAAGAGATTTCATTGTTGATGTTGGCTGGTTTTGTTTTTTAAGATAGAAACATGACAACATGTTAATGGATATACTCACAGAAAGGGAAATACAATACAAAGACAGAGTGGCTAAGTGGAAGAGAGTCCTTGAGTAGGCAAGACTGGATGGGTTTCAGTGGGCAAGGGGTGGGTTGAATCTTAGCAGAGAAGTTTATCTTTGATCAAACAAGACTTTTTATGATGAGTTTGAATTTAATGGACATGAAATTAGAACAAGTTTTGGGGGACGCCTGGGTGGCTCAGTTGGTTAAGTGGCTGCCTTCAGCTCAGGTCATGATCCCAGCGTCCTGGGATCAAGTCCCACATCAGGCTCCTTGCTCAGCAGGGAACCTGCTTCTCCCTCTGCCTCTGCCTGCCACTCTGCCTGCCACTCTGTCTGCCTGTGCTCGCTCCTGCTCTCTCTCTCTCTCTGAAAAATAAATAAATAAAACCCTTAAAAAAATAAATAAATAAATAAAAAGAAATTAGAACAAGTTTAAGAACTCAACAAAAAGTGTGATGCAACATTTTGGAAAACTAAGCTATGATATAGTTTTTGGTAATCACAATTTCTAGAAAGTAACAAGGATGAGGAGGAGTGGTTAGAGATAGAGCAGAAAAAAAAAAATGCCATTAAAATGGAGAGATGAAGAAAATGAAGAGACCAGATGCTGAATGGGCTAGCTATGTGGGTGATGATATAGTCAAGAATGATGCTGATTAGGCCAGGAGAGCATTTTATAAGACAAAAGCTTATTAACGAGTGAAATAATGAGTATTGGTAGGTAGCATAAATAGAAAGGTTGGGAGATTAAGAAAGTGAGTTAACATATAAAATTCATTCTGATGAGAATGTTTTGAGAGTTAAGAGATGGAATATTATGCCTCCATAATATTATGCCTCAATAATATTCCATCTCTTAACTCTCAAAACATTCTCATTCCTTCTGGTGTTGAGGTGAAAAGTTGGTCTTCAAAAACAAAGTTCAGAGCACAGTAGTATAAAAGAGTTATAGCCTCAGTGGGCAAATTGGAGCACCTCTGCACCACAGTCAGAGATTTGGAACAGCAGGAGCATGTGCTCTTAAATAGAAAAAAGTCCACAGTACATTTCAATGTTTGGTTTTAACAGTTAATAGGCATAGCAGTGAGAATCAAGTTTTGTAACTGAAAGATCCGTAATCAAAGGAGCGAGACTGATACAAAGCGAAGAAAGTCAAGCAAAGCTTTATTTCGCGCCAAGCATTGAGAATCAAACCGAGCGGTCGGGGCCATCTTTTACAAAGAGGAGACCCCTCTCAGCCTCACAGACTAACTTTTATAGAGGAAAAGCCATGTGGTTGAGCCTGGCTACACACAGGTGGCCAATGAGATTGCAACACAGCGAACACTGCACACTCATGCTGAGTCACACATGGGTGGCCAATGAGATTTCAACTTACTCTAGTAGATATATGCACACCCCACTGATTGGATGTCTCCACCTGGCTTGACCCGCCCTTGTATCTGGACTTTGCTACCTGGGACTGGTTTCCAGGACTTGTTTTTAAGTAAATTCCTCTGGGAGGGGCAGGGTCAATCTAAGTTTACTGCATAAACAACAAAATGGCTCCCTCTGGCTAAGTAGGCCCTTACAGTAACAGACTGGTCTGACCACCTTTGATTGGGCAAAGCTGAAGAATCCTTTAGAGTAAATGGAAACCTCAGTAGAGGCACACTTTCTTCCTGTTAACAGAGCAAACAAAATAGTTTTTAATTGATCTAAAAGAAAAGTGTATTTCTACTCTGATTTTTTTATAGTTTGTCAAGCTTTTATGTATAGATAAGTCCATATATGTTACCTGAAATAGTCACAAGGATCAATAATCTTTGATTATTGTCTCTGTCAGAACAGAAACATAGCAATGTTGTGCCAAGCAAAATGATGCAATATTCACCTCATTACCTGTCATGCCATTCATCAACATGCCATTCATTATTAATTTCATTTTTATCAGTTTATCTTAAAGAAATATCCCAAATGATGCTTTTGATTTTTTTTTCCCTCAAGGTTTAGAAATTACTTATCCAACTTAGGTCATCTGTTACTAAAAATAACTGTCAGTTGTATTTTATTATGCATGTTCTCTTAGTACATTTTGGGGAGAATACATGATACATCTGCTATGAACTGATATTCTCATTTCCAGTGAATAACTTTTTTTTTGCTTTATTTTGACATACATATCTCCCACATTTCATTTTAGAACATTTTAATATTTTGTAATAAGTAATACAGCAGTTCCAAATTGAACATCTCATTATTTACCAAGACTGATATAATTAAATTCAAAATATGACTCCCCCCATTAGAGAAACAGTGCTATTAATTTTGCTAGCTTCCACTGTGAGATTTTAAAATTTATTTACAATCAAGTATGGACAACTGTTAAGTTGACTGTAACTGCAGCTTCCAAGGAAAACTTTGAGAATCAAAATTTTGCTCAGTGTCATCTCATTGGTAACACAATGACAACAGAATCAACCAAGATGGCAGGATTATGACAATCCTTAGCATATTTTATTTCCTTTAGAAAGCACATTTTGCCTTTGCAGACATAAAAGGTTGCTTTTTATATTTTCTTCTATTTGTGAAATTGTTAAATATATTACTGTTTAAACTTTTCTATCTGATTTTACTACATGTCAGAGATTATTTTTTTAACAAATTAGCTGGCATTTATAGAACATGGAATAAAGCCCTTCCCTCACCCTCTGTTTTTACAATAAATCTTCTAGCCTTGAGTATCTAAATATTAAGGGCCCTCGAGGGGGTATATTGGGATACAAGGACTCAGGAAAGCTAGTCCTACGTCTTGATCATTCATTTTTCTGAGCTAATTTTCTGCATATAGTCTTTCACATCTTAGAAAAATAGAGACGAGGCTTTGGCCCATGACTTGGACCCAGATGGGGCTTCTGCTCCTCTCTTGTCAGACATAATTTGTCTCCTAGTTTCCTGCTGTTCTATTCCTTAGCATCATGTTTGATATTATCCAGTCTTCCTCTCTCATTTACCCATTTGGATGTAATGTGTTGCCCTGACAGTTTAGATCCTCAAATTCCCTGAGTTCCCCTACAGTTTGCCTTCCTTGGCAATAACTCAATTGGAACAACATCAACTACACTCTTGGCCCCTGCATTTGGCAAACTTGAGTTTCCTGCTCTCTATAGATGGCTTTTCTGAAATATGACCCTGGCTTCAGTTGTAGACTTTGTGTTTGTAATTATCTGAAGAGTTTGCCCTCAGTAAGGTATGCTTTTGGCAAACCATGCAGCAGTCCAGCATCCTTCTGGAGTTGGGTGTATTCCTCCCCAGTTGACACTGTCCTTGTTTCTAAGCCAAACTCAACAGGATGTGATCTAATGCCTGCCATCCAGAGGGTGTAAAGAACAACTTTATGCCATTTTTCTTGTTTGTTTTTGTTTGTTTCTTTTATTGGCGAACTTAATTCAGAATTTGTATGCTTTTTGTCTTTAAAACAGAGCTCCTTTGAAAACCTTTAATATATGACCACACCAGTTTACCAGTTTATCACACCAGTTTATCACAATGTCCACATCTCTTTGCTTCTTTTCACCACATCCGCCCTTTCAACTTCGCAGTCCACAGCATTTCATTGAGACTGTTTTCTACAAGACTACTAATAATGACTTCTTAGAAAATATAGTGGATGGTTTCCAGCTCTTACATTACTTGACTTCTCAGTAGTATTTACCAACATTGGTCATTCTCTCTGCTATGATTAGAATGTGCACGTTCTTCTCAAATTCATATGTTTAAATCCTAATATCCAATATGATGGTATTAGGAGGTTAGGGCCTTTGGGGATATTAAATCATGAGGCTGGAACCCTCATAAATGGGATTAATGTTCCTATAAAAAGACCCCACAGACCTCTCTAGCTTCTTCTGCCACATAAAATATAATGAGAAGTCTACAACCAGGAAGAAGTTCCTCGCTCAACCATACTGGCACCTTGATCTCAGACTCCCAGTCTCCAGAACTATGAGAACAAATGTTTGTTGTTTTTAAGTCACTCAATTTGTAGAATTTTGCTATAGCAGCACAAACAGATGAGAATGCCCACTATTTAAATATTTTTCTTCTTTTCTTTTTTTTTTTTTTTTTTGAGATGTCATGGTCTCCTAATTTTCTTCCCTTCCCTATGATATCTCCATAAAGGCAACTTTTTCTCTTTTATTCCTTAATTCTGGGCTCTTAAGAGTGCCACTTGAAGTTCTCTTGTGTTCAAATTTTATACACTCTGAGCAATCTCATCTTCTTCCATGCCTTAACTTAACATAGCTTTGCCAAATGTGTATCTTGTCCCAGACATTCTCCACAGGAAATCCAGTAGTATTCTGAACATCAGCACATGAATATTTACAAGGACTTTTGACTGAACTTACTTTTCTTCACAAAATTTCTTTTCCTATAGCACTTCTTATCTCAGTAATGGCATTATATGCCAGCTGCCCAAACCAGACATCAGGTGATTTTCCTTCCTCTTTACTGTCCTGCCTACTAATAAACCACCAAGTATTGCAAATTTTATATCCTCAAATGACTGAAATATATCTCTCTCCTTTTCCTTGACTTTTGTTTATTGCCAAACCCAAGCCTCCATCACATTTTGCCTGAATCATTCCAACAGTCTGATAACTCCTTAACCAACTCTAACCAAGTTGATCTGTTGAAATAAAAATGGAAACAACTGCTTTTCAATTTAAAATCCTTTGAGTTTTCTGGTAACCTCAGAATACAGTCCTTCATCAGGGAAATAAAGGTTCTTCTTGCAATTCCAACTTAGTCTCTTCCAAATTCCCAAACACCCTATTTTGCTTTCTTGTATATGTACACTATCAAATATAAACTTTCCAATGAATTACTCTCTACAAAGCACTCACTTCCCCCTTTACAACCATAGATCTTACACACACAGAGAGACAAAGACACACACACCAGACACACACACGCACACACTCTCTCTCATGGGCCTTTCTCCCTCTCACCGTGCTGGTTAACTTCTACTGATCTTTCATGCCTCAACTTGCATGTGACTTCCCTTGGGAAACAATTCCTTGATTCCTTAGAGGCTTCTCCTATGTGCTAACCAAGTCCTCTGTAATGCTTCCTTTCATAGAACTTCTTAAATAACTGTGCTTGTTAAAAGCGGTTGTCTTCCAACCAGATTGTCAGCTCCATGAGGGAGGGTACTGTGCCTTATTCCATCACTCTCATAATTCTGGTTTCTAGCTCAGTTACAGGTATTTCGAACACTTAACAAAGCTACTATTTTTTTTCTAGGAAATTGATAACCTTCCCAAATAATTCAGCCTTTTATCTGAAAGTCCACAGAGGTCTTTACTTCTTACTGAGGGGGGGAAGGGAGGGAAGTACCAAAGTCTTTAAATTGCAGTATCCTACATGACTCCACATGCTCTGAACTTCCCATTGCTTACCTTTTTCTTGTTTCAAGTCATTTTTCTAAAATTCTTTTTCTTTGTTCATTCTTCCTTGCCTTTCTAAAATATGCCAGGCATTGCTTTTATGGTGGTCTTATCTATTGTTGCCCTTTCTCACTGGAATGCTGTCCCCAAAGATGTCCACATAACTTTCTCTCAACAACTTAAGATCTCTCCTCATATCCCAGCTTCTCACTAAGGTACTTTTCTGGCCTACTATTTAGAATCTCAGCTTGTCCCCACCAAAATCCCATGCAAATATATGCAGTATCCCTGATTTCTTTTCCTCCTTAATAATTCCTAATTTATTACATTTTTCTTCTGTATCTTGTTTATCTTATATATCCTTCTATCTCTTAAAATGTAATCGCCATGAGGGTAGTGGATTTTGTCTCTTTGTTTACTGCTATATTCCCAATGTCTAGCATATGCTTGCCTTTGTTGAATAAATGGATTCAATAGCAATAAAAAAAGCTAAGTAAAATATGTAACAAATTGGTAAAACTTCAAATAAGTAATTATAGGGTAGTTTTAGTTTGTATATAGACACATTCTTTAATACTTTAAACAATATTCATTATTAAATACAATTTGTACTGTTTATTTGACTATTTCATGGAACTGTCACAGGCCATGTGCTAGTTTCCACTATTTATCATTTGTCATTTTATTTCCATTAGGCAATATTTTTAAGTCTACTTTCTATTATCCATAGATTACACTGAGATACAAGAAATAATTTTCTTCATTGTGGTTTGTTTAACACCATGTTAAAATACATTCTTATTGAGAATCACTACCTGAGGCTGATTCACGGTATTGCTGCACTTATTTTTGGAAATCTGGCTTACTGATACGTAATTTCCTCTAATTAAAAGACATTTATGGTTTTACATAAAAGCAAAAGAAATAATTTATGCAGCTAGTGTAACATGATTTCCCACTTATCTGAAGGTCAAATGAGCTTCTATTAACATTAACCATTCATAAATTTGGTTTTTAATATGATTTGACATGATTACAATATATCTGCTAGTGTTGTTAGCAGAATAGAGGCTGATTGGCTTTTTTTTTCTTCCTCATAATGAACATACAGACTTCGTTTTTTGCCTGTAAATTGCTATATCCACAGAAGATCATGGTGAGGCCAACTGAGCCTAGTGTATTTCACTAGCACAAATTTTGCCCTTTACTCTACAAAAGACAAGTAAACAGAACAATGGGGCTTCTAGGTCTTGAAACATGCTTTAGTTGAATAATAGCTTGTTTGAATTCTTGTTTACAGCAAATGACACAAAGAATTGACAGCAAAGAACATCCTCATGCCCCCTAGTACACACTTTCCTTGAGGAATGATAAGTAATAATGTAGCATTTCTAGGACTGTGAATGTTCTAAAGCATCTGATTTGGTCTAATATGTCATTTAATATGCATTTGAAGTTTGTGGCTCTACATTCCTTTGACTGCCACAGCCAGTGCCACTTTCCTGCCACATCTGCTTAGCTGATGTTGTCATCAACATTCCACTGCAGTCAGTGCAACCTCAGAATTGGTTGCACTGGGTGCAACAGAGCAGATGTGTTCTACTTGACTGCTACCACACATTCATCAAGAGATGAATGATTAATGATTGTAAACCCAAGTGGCTTTAAAAATGTGTTTTAAATAAATCTGTCTCTTACCTTTGGCCCTGACACCTACAAGCTTATAGCTATTTAACTAACATGCATCAATAGTCCTAAATCTCCATAGGTCCATATTTAATGTACTACTTAAGTCTGATATAGTCTACCTTCTTGCTTAGTATTGACACATATAATATTTAAAAATACCCTCATTAGCCAAAATTGTGTAGTTACAGACATGTGCACAAACATTTGTAATACAAGAAGTAATTTTGTAGTATCTCTGTCCACTTGGCAGACTTTATATAGAAATACATATTTTTCTGCTCTATTTAATTCCTTATCCTGGAGAAAAATTATGAAATTCAAATTGCAGCATTGTTCTCTTTTTTCTCTAAGTGTGATCCATGGGCCAACTGCATTAAAATCACCCAGGGTACATCATAAAATTTTAGAGTTCTCAAATCCACTCATTATTCACTGATCTCTAGGGTTACAGTCCAAGAATCAGTTATTTCTACCTGTGCCACATTATTTTAAAGTATACACAAGTTTGAGAAACCTTGGTTTAGAAGACTTTACTGCAGACTATATTTTTCCACCAGATATATAAGTTTACAATTGTAAGTTTTATTTTTGCAATCATTTCAAAGTATAACAAAAGGCCTATCAAACAAATTGCTCTTTATTTCAGTAAGAAACTATGAAAATATCATTTTGAAGATTCAAGAGAAGATTTTACCAATGAAGGAAGGTTATCTAATGACCCATACAATGTGGCAAATATTATTCTTGATGTTTTTATAGTCTTAAGTATTTTCAATGATTACAAGGGGTTACTCATGTTGATTACTGTTATAAAATTCATACTTTCTCTTGCTCAACTTCATTTGTGTGCATCATTTGAAAATATAGACATGTGTATGAAAGTATATGCATATACCTTTTGTGTACATGTATGTAAACAAGAAAGTATATATGTACAACAGATGTGTTGGTACCTTTTATATATATACATATGCATGTGTATGAGAACATATTCATGTGCATGTATGCTTACATACATCTGTATAAATGTATGTATACACATAAATGAAAGCACACATACATATATATGCCCTTATATACATATGCATGCATGTACATATATATAGTTATGAAACCCATACTTTGTGGAAGATACTCTTGAGAGAATTATGAAAACAAATGTTTACTTAGTGTTCACATTTTTCTTTCTATAATAATTTGTAACTCCTCCCTCAAGTCTAGAAAACTTCATAGTGCTGGAAATGTCTGTTTATAACTTCTGCATTCTGTTCTGCTAAGACTTTTAATGACTTTATAGATTATCCCACTTTGAACATGATGATAACTAATACTCTTGCAAATGTATGTACACAAGAAAGAAAAAAAGGGGCCAAAATAGAATGAAGAAGTGAGTCAGTGAATTGGAAAAATAAACAGAAAAGGCAATCAGAATAATGAACATCAAAATGTACGGCTTAAAACCAAAAGCAACAGATTTATGGTGGAGAAAATTTCACAAAGAATTCCTTTAAGTGGAAACTTGGAGAATGTGGAATTAACAACTGCACATAACCCTAATTTTTCTTGGAATTAGTTTTCTTTACTTTGGATAAAGATTTTTGAAATCTATCATTTTTACAAATAAATACTATAAAACAGATCTTGTCAAATCTCTTTTAAGCATATACTTATTAATTCATTTATAGAACACTTTTGTGAATATATTTCATTCCGTGAGTTTATTTTTCTTCCCTCTGACTTTTCTCAACCATGTGTACAGGTAAAGAAAAAAAAAACAGCTTCCTATTCCATTAACTCTTGCTTTACTTTGATAAATACTTGAAAATATGTGAGTATATTCCTATAAAAATGTTTGAATTCCTAACAAGTGTATTGAATTTGGAAGATAAAGGTCAAGATTTATTATTCTTCTATAATATCATAATATGTAAACTTGGGTCAAAAAACTAAGGGTAATATATATTAATTAAACTTTAGTTACCATATTGAAAAATGCTCTATTATTTTTGACAATTAAAACAAAACCTTTGCCTATTTACATGCAATTTTCTTTTTTTTTTTTTTTTTAGATTTTATTTATTCATTTGAGAGAGAGAGCATTAGCAGGGGAGAGAGACAGAGGCAGAGGGGAAAGCAGACTCCCTCCTGAGCAGAGAGCCCATTGTGGGTCTGGACCCCAGAACCCTGGAATCATGACTGGAGCAGAAGGAAGACAATTGACCATCTGAGCCACCCAGACACCCCTACATGCAATTTTCTTACTGTACTATTATTTATAATAGTGAAATTATTATATTTTCCTGTGAAATCCTACAGGAAATTTAAAAAATAATTAACAAAAATGAAAAGAAAACTGTTAGTATCAAGGATGTTTTCAAGTCTATCTCACTGCTATAATCTGGACATTTCAGAAATCCAATCCAACAAAATTAAGATAGTCTAAAAGAAACCGTAGTCTTGCTAACTTAGTGACTATTTTAAAATGAGGAGGGTATGCATTACAATTTACTATAAATTAAATTTTCATTTCTTTTTATTTTTCTTGGTACCCTATATTTTGATATTTAGATATTTAAAGACCTTTCATACATGTAATTTCAGAATTAAAGTTCACAAATTTTTTCCCAACTTAGTAGATATTGTTGCTTTTTAAATTTTATTTATTTACTTACTTATTTTTTTTTTGCCTGCTTCAGGTAACAATTCTACCAACAAACAGTAACAGTAACAGAATGCTACTTGGTTAATTTTATTTTGAAGAATTAAGTAGTATCAGGCTATAGATTTTCTTCTTTTAATTTTCTTCTTTTAATTATATATTCCTGTCATTTTTCTCATATATTTACCCTAATAGAAGTATTTAGTATTTTGAGGCAGTACATATACTAACTACTAGGAAGTCATATATTAAGACATTTACATCTAGTAATAAATTTAATCCTCCCAATGGAGAGAATTGCATCCAGGGGGAAACTGAGGCTCTGTTAAGTAACTTTTGTCAGGTTATATGGCAACTAATTGAATAGCCGATTACAAATTGAAATAGTCTGACTTGAGGGTATTCTGTCATTATCTTTCTTTAAGCTGTCATTTAACATTTCTAACTTGATATTCTGAAACAACTTTAGATTTACTGAAGTTTAGCAAAGATAGTATGGAGAGTTCTCTTGAATCTTCTACCTAACTTCCCCTAATGTTAACAACTTACATAACTACTATACAATTACTAAAGCCAAAAAATTAACTTTAGTATAATATTATTAATTAAACCATGACCTTTTTCTTTCACATCACCAGTTTTACCACTAATATCTTTTTTCTATTCTGAAAGCTGATCCAGGATTCCACACTGCATTTAGTTTCCCTATCTTAATCTTCTCCAAACAGTGAGTTTTCAGTCTGTCCTTATTCTTAATAACCTTAACAGTTTTAGAGAATAATGGCCAAGTATGTTGCAGAATGCCTTTCAATTTGTATATGTTTGATGTTTTCTCATGGTTAGATTGAGGTTATGGATTTGTGGAAAAGTACCACAGAGTTGATGTCCCTTCTTAGGCATCAAATCAGTAGTACATATCTATATTTGACTTATTACTGACTATGTTAATATTTACCACTTGGTTAAGGTGGTATTTATCAAATTTCTTTACTGTAACATTAGTATTTTTTCCCTTTGTATTTAATAAATATTTGAGGTGAGGAACCTGGCTGGCTCAGTCCACTAAGCAGCCGACTATTTTGGCTCAGGTCATGAGTTCAGGTTCCTGGGATCAAGCCCCATGTCGGGCTCCCTGCTCAGCAGGGAGTCTGCTTCAGGTTACTCTCTCTCTCTCAAATGTGTATCTATGTCTATATAGATATCTATACCTATAGATATAGATATATATTTGAGGTGATATACTTTGAGGGTATAAAATACCCCATTTCACCATAAACTTTTGCCCTCTTGCCAAGCTTTGGTAGATCTTGCCTGCAACAATTACTGTAGAGCTCTAATGATGCCATATTTCCCTCATTACTTTTACATTTACTAATTAGAATTCTTCTGTAAGTAAGAGTTGTTTCTTATCTCTCCTATTATTTTTAAATATATTAAAAATGTTAAATATTAATATTTAATATTAATAATAAATATTAATGTTTATTAATATTAATTAATTAATAATTAATTAATATTAATAAATATTAAAATATATTTAAATATAACATGAAAATTATAATTAAAAATTATAAAAAGCCCCACACATTTATCAATCTCATTCTTTTGCATAGATCCATGTTTCCATCTAAAACAGCTTTTCTTCCACTTGAAGAAAATTCTTTAACATGTCTTACAGTCTAGTTCCATAGACAAATTCTTCCAGCTTTGCTGGCCTGAAGAAGTTTTTATGTGGCTTTCATTTACGAAAGATATTTTCACTGGGCAAAGAATTTTAAGTTGACAGTTTGATTCTTTCAGCTCTTTAATGATGTTTTTTCCATTGTCTTCTGGCTTGCATAATTTCTGAAGAAAAGGTTACAGTAATATTTACCTTTATTCCTTCATACCAGGGGTAAATATTTTAGGTTTTGTGGGCTACAGTCACTGTTAAATATTCTTCTTTAATAAAAAACCATATCCAACATTCTTAACTTTGAAGTCATACAAAAACAGGGTATAGGCCAAACTTGGCACATGGACCACAATTTATTTACCCCTGCTTTACAGGTTTGATTTTTTTTCCTCTTATTTGTTTTCAGATTTTCTCTTTATTATTACTTTTTTTAGTAATTTAATTACGAATTGCATTGGTGTAGTTTCCTTCATTTTCTTCTTGGTATTTGTTGATATCAAGGGTTTGTGGCTTTATATTGATCAAATTTGGAAAAATTTTGGCAATAATTTCTTTAATTTGTTTCTTCTTACACTACTCTCTTTAACGGACTCCAATTTATCATATACTGACGGTTTAATCATGACTCATACGTTTTTTTCTCTGTTTTTTTTTTTTTCCGTTTTTTTTATACCTCTTTATTTTGGGTAGTTTTTGGTTCTATACTTTCGGGTTTAATATTACTTTTTTTCTGATGGAGTCTAATCTGATAAAAATGTTATGTAGTGGTGTTTTATTTGATATTTATATTTTTCTTTGTCAGAAAATAGCTATTATATATTTTTTAATTTATTCTCTCATTATGTTCACATTTTTCTTTAAATATCTGAGCATATTTATAACTGATTTTTATAGTCCTTATTGAAAAATTCTCCCATTCCTGTCATTTTTTAGAATGTTTACATTGATAGACATTGCTGCTGGCTATACATCTTATTTTTCTAATTCTTCCCATCTATGTACTTTTCTCATTAGATGCTTCTGAATTTGATGTGCTGACATTCATTGTCTTCCTTTAAAGAGTGATGACACCATTTTGGTAGAGTTACTTATTGATTAGTTTGATCTTTTCAAAGCTTTTTAAAGCACTATTATTATTTTCAAATTTATTTTTATTATTTCTTAAAAATTATTTATTTATTTTGGAGCACTAATTACTCTGGAGTTGTATTTCTGCTAGAGCTAAGTTAGTCCTACTCCTAAATCATGATATGTCTGGAGTCTCTACAGTGTCTCACATATTAATGAGACTCCACAATGAATTAAGACTTGAATAATTCCTACTTTTATGTGATTTTTGGAAACTGTTTGGCTTACAACTCCCTCATAATTGCTCTTTTCTTACAAGATTTTTTTTTTTACTTGTCCTTTGAGGTTTTACTTGTAATATGTGCAGAATGGAATTCTAAAAACTAAGACCTCTGTGTAAATTACGGGAACTATTTCTCTGTGTATCTCTCTCATCTCATGTTTTCTACCTTGTAAATTCTAATCATATCAGCATCTTAAAAGTTCATTCCTCATGTTGTCAACACAGCAAAACCACTGATCTCTGTTTGGGTTCCCCTTGCTATTTTGCATTCCAGAAATTTTCTTCAAGCATAAGTCTACTGTGATTTGTTTTCCTAAATCCAGGGATAATAGTCCTGTAACTTCCTGCTGTCTAACATCTAAAAATGTTTTTTTCATATATTTCTCCAGTTTTCAAGTTGTTTATGGAAGGAGAATAAGACCTATCACAGAGCTTATTATACTCTTGTGTCTTAGTCATTAGGAAGTTTTGAGTAGAACAGTGATGCAACTAATAAAACCTGACCTTTGCTCCTGGAAATTGTTCTTTCTCCACCCAACTCAGTGAAATCCAGGACGCCCTGTTCTTTTTATGCCCTGGTACTCTCCTGTGACCTTTCTTTCCCTATTCTTCTGATTACAACCAGCATCTAATATTTTATTTCTTTGTGTTAAACAGAGCTATCAGCCACTCTCCTCTATATTTTTCCACACTATGTATGGCAAATACATAGAAAATGAAACAAAAAATGCATATGAATTACTGAGTTTCTATAATGTCCCAGAAATTGATAAATAATCTTGACATTTATGTATGTGTATTAAGATGGAGATGGGAAGAATTTAGCTGAAAAGATTTAACATCATCATATAATAGATCTGTGTCTGGCACTCAGAGATCAGTATTTATCTATAGAATGAATGAATGAAAGAATGAATCCCTACAGTCATTTCGAGGTGTTGAACTACTACCACTTAGTTACCAACTATAATTTTCTCTGATTTAAAAGTGACCTAATGTTTTCTTTCTCAATTCTAATTGCATTTCCTTTCTCAAGTCTAGTTGCAGAGTGAACTGGAACTATGAAATCTTGGTATGCAACCTAGAAGTTATTTGCCCATTAAAAGTTCCTGTCTTAGTGTAGTATAGTGTACCTGTTAACCCAGATGGACTCTAAAACCAGATTACTCATAAAGGGAGGGAAACAGGAAGGAGATGAAGAAGAATGTGAAGAGAGAAGGTTTTTTGATGGACAAAAGTTACTACAAGTTTAGATAAAATATGTAAAACATGAATTTTTTTTGCCTTACACTCCCTTCTTTAAAACTCTCTTATTTTCTCAGTTTCAGGAATATACTTTTTTTCCCACTTTGAATGCCTCAGAAAGCAGTAATCTCTATAGTCTGAAAGCCAAGCTTTTAAGTACTGACATCTGTCTTTGTGATTTAAGGTGCTCACAAAGTTGCACAGTAAAACACATGAATGAATAGTACTCACACTTTCCACTCATAAAGATTAAAGGCAACTTGATGTTCTTTATACTCCTTTATTTAGGCTGGAAGTCTCAGGAATTTACCAGTTCCAAATTTGAGATCCTTAAAATGGTAAACATGCTCAGAAAAACATGGTATTTCTGTTTTTAGTATTAATTATTGAACACATACCAATTTCTATATCATTTTTCTTCTGCTAAAAAAATATCATTTTGGGGCACCTGGATAGCTCAGTCCAGTAAGTGTCTGACTCTTGATTTTGATTCAGGTCATGATCTCAGAGTACTGTGCTCAGCAGGGAATTTACTGCAGATGTCTCTCTCTCCCTCTCCCACTCCCCCAACTTGAGCGCTCTCTCTCTCTCTCTCTCTCAAAATAAATAAATAAATAACATCTGTTCTATATATATATATAATTTTCCTTTGTTTATTCAGAATTTACAGGATAAATTGAATATGAACTTATTCCCTGTTGAGTTGCCAATGTATAGGCAATTTTCATTTATTACTACCTGCTAGTCAATTAAGACAGTTATGACACAGATTATTTAAAAACATTATTACCGAGAGAATCCTAGCTCTAAATCTATGCTGCTATAATATATAATCACTTAGTAGGATCTTTAATTATTTTGCTGTAATCGACTTTCAAATATGAGAAAGAGATAGATTGCTAGAATAGAGAGATAGCTATAGATACAGGGGCACCTGCGTGGCTCAGTAAGTTAAGTGTCTGCCTTTAGCTCAGGTCGTGATCTCAGGCTCCTGGGATGGAGCCTCATGTCTGTGTCAGGCTCTCTGCTCAGCAGGGAGACTGGTTCTCCTTCTCCTTCTGCCCCCTACCCCCATTCATGCTCTCTCTTGCTCTCTTTCTCTCAAGTAATTAAATAAAATCTTGAATTAAAAAAGATAAAATAGATATATATCAGCAACAAATATCTTACTCTCATACTAAAAAGGAATTTTCAGTTTAAAAGCCTTTTAAGTTTTCACCACTTAATATTTAGTAGCATGAATCCCATAGGCCATATACTTACATGTCAAAGAGATAAACATATATATGTCTACATATACATGTGCATATATGAATATGGATAAGTTAATTTAATTAATGGCTTAATTTATAATTCTACCTGAGAGCAGAAGCCTGAACCTTTATCACATAGTCCCTTTGAATCTTTCTCAGTAAATTTTTGTTTTTGTTTTTTCTGTCCCTACTTCAATCCCAAACTTGGTGCAAATCCTAAACTTCAGGTAAGTCTAATGGAATGTTGTGAAAATTGGGAGTAAGAACCTCATCCTTATAGTCCATCTATCCATAGCTGGTATCTGCTGAAAAGGACCATTAAAAAATAGTTCACATTTACATAGCTCTACCCTAGGTGTTTTATATCTATATATCTTTATCTATATCTGTATCTATATCTATCTATAGGTATATCTATGTATATATATCATAACTATCTATCTATAGGTATATCTATGTATATATATTGTAACAGCCCTATGGAGTAAGTACTATTATTACTATCCATGTTTTACAAACAGGAAAACTGGTACATAGAACAGTTAAAAAATTGTGTTAAGTTTATGCAGCAATTAAGAGACAAAGTTGGGTATGAACACAACAGTGGTACTCTACAACCTGAGGTTCAAATTCTGGTGCTCTACTAGCCTCTCATTTCCTCTACTCCATGGGCATAATCAACCTTCTACCTTAGCACAAGATGAGGCATCCATGTTATATATGTAATTTTCTGTGGCACATTCCACAAGAACGTCCTCATCTCTGCCCACCCCAGAACTGTTGTCTTTCCAGGATACAGCTGTGTCACTCAGGGCAATACAAGGGAAATAAAAATATGTGACTGCACACTTCTAGGACTTATTGCTCACAGGGGCTCCGGGCCTTATGTTCACCAGCCAAATAACTCCATTTAAACATCATCTCTGTTTTCTCAAAACCACAGTCGGAAGAATCTCTTAAGTGTTAACAGTATCCCAAACAGGAAGCTGTGTGTTTTCTCATTCTGCCAGGGTTGCAGCAGCTACAGTAATTTTTACTTCAAGAGGGCACTGGTCTATGGTTATCTTTCTTTTCTTACAATCTCACTTATGCTCCTTCCAAATTCTTTATAGAGATATCCCAGGTGATAAAACCTTGTTCTAACAGAATATTTATTTTTCTATGTCAGTAATTTAGATCAGGACCTTAGCTTTTAATACTTAAAAGACCTCTTATCATGCTACTCCAAAGCCTTTGTGTCAAGACTGTTGTGTCTTCCTTAAATTCATAAGTGTATTTTGAAATTTAGGACACAAGAACTGACTTAGTTCTTAATTTTTTTTGTTGTTGTTATATCTTTCCTTTCTTGGGGCAGTAAACTTAAACTACTCTTACTCTCCTTGAAATGGGGAGAAGGGTCATGTGGGAGAAAAAATCAAATTAAAAACACATTGGTACCTCACAATATCTTTTCTAATAGACTTCAAAGCTCTAATTTTAAAGAATTTGAGAATTATCTCCATAATTATCTCCAGATATCTTATATAAAAGCCACTTAGGGGATGCCTGGGTGGCTCAGTTGGTTAAGCAGCTGCCTTCGACTCAGGTCATGATCCCAGCATCCTGGGATCGAGTCCCACATCGGGATCCTTGCTCGGCAGGGAGCCTGCTTCTCCCTCTGCCTCTGTCTACCACTCTGTCTGCCTGAGCTCTCTCTCTAATAAATAAATAAATTAAAATCTTAAAAAAAAAAAAGCCACTTAGTGGTCTCTTCCTTTTAAAAGAGCTTGGAAGTCCTGGTACAAATTCTAAGAAACCTGAAGAATCATAACCTCTCTTCTGACTTTTAAGAGGTAGGAAAAATACTTGAGAAGAAAAGCAAAAATACTTGAGAGGAGCCAGAAGCCTGTGGTTTTGGTCTCAACTCTGCCAATGACTAGCTGTGCTGCCAAGGACTAATCATTCAAATCTTACTTCATTTGAGAATTACCCAACTAACATATCTGGATCATCTATGGGATAGATACTGAATATATAATATTTGCTTAGTTATCACAATTTTAGCATAATCAGAAGGTTTAGTGACTTGTCTAAGATCTTAGAGGAGTTAACTGGCAAAATTGTGATTGAAGAAAGCCGTGTATTATCCCAACATATTTCATGATATCTAAAATCCTGCCTAGGCCAAAATACTCTATAACTCTAAGTGGGATTTGGCAGATTTTGCTGGGGAGACTAACTGTCCTATGCATGTGTGTTTATATATATGTGCATTTTTCTGTGATTTATTGAAGAATATAAACTGGATGCTTGCTAGCAAATACACTCTTTCAGGGGTCTTCTTTGTACTTTTATTTTGATATAGTACCTGCACATTATCATGTTTTGTTCTGTTTTTTGTTTGTTTTTGTTTTAATTCTGATAGCACACAAAGCTTACTAACCTCTCCACAATTTGTTAATCACGTTCATTTTCCTAGTGGTGGCTGTCATGAACTGAAAAGGGTAGAATTTATCTCCGGCTATCTTCTCTAGGGCTAACATTCACATTAAGCAAAGTGTAATGTCTTCTCACCATGAATGCTGTCAGGCTGACAACAGAGAACTGTGTAAATACTTAACACAAGCTAACATGATTTTTACATTATAAAAATGCCATTTTTAAAAAGGACAATATAGGGCGCCTGGGTGGCTCAGTTGGCTAAGCATCAGGCTTCCAGCTCCATGGGGAGTGTGCTTCTCCCTCTGACCTTCTCCTGTCTCATGTTCTCTCTCACTATCTCACATAAATAAATAAAATCTTTTGGGGCGCCTGGGTGGCTCAGTGGGTTAAAGCCTCTGCCTTTGGCTCGGGTCATGATCTTGGGGTCCTGGGATCGAGCCCCACATCGGGCTCTCTCCTCGGTGGGGAGCCTGCTTCCTCCTCTCTCTCTGCCTGCCTCTCTGCCTACTTGTGATCTCTGTCTGTCAAATAAATAAATAAAATCTTTAAAAAATAAATAAATAAAATCTTTTTAAAAATAAATTAAAATAAATAAAAAGGACAGTATACAATGATAAACAATGTGTGGGCCTGCATTGGAAATCAAATAACATAAAGGCTTTTCTAGTTCCCTTGGAAAATATATTGATTAAGTGAACTATATTACATTTGCCTTTATCTGAAATACAGGGTTGATTTACAAATGTTAATGAATTCTTCCAGAACTTCTGAATAATGACTTCTTGGCTAATTGATATTTGGAAAAGTGTAGCACATAATTTAATTTCCTTAAAATCAGAGCTTAGAATTTTTGTAGTTTGCGTCTGGAAACTGAGATTCTTTTTTATTTAAGTGATGGGGTGAAAAGTTTAGTTGTGAGTTCTGTCAAAAATAACTTTTTTTAGATTCATTAATCCTCTACCTTGTGATTTATTTTTTTCAGGCCCATTTCCTTTTTTTTCCCTTTTTTTGAAAAGTAATATTTTCACATTTCTCTATTTTCAATGGTACAGTCTGAAAAATAATATTAAAAGGAATCATGGGTCTAGAGCAATACTGGAGAACCTTAACAAAAGCCCATTCCTCTAACTACACATAAACTTTGAAGAAACACTTGGCATGATAACATTTTAAAGTTCATAAGAAATTTGTGTCCACATTGAAAAGAGATTATGACAGCATAACTTCCCCTAATTTCACAAAAGCCTGATTTCCAGTCTCCTTTTAGGTTTGTTCCTTTAGTGCAATGGTTCTCAAACTTGGCTGCGTATTGGAATCACCTAGAGAGTTTTAAAAATATAAGTCCTATAACTAGAGATTCTCATATAATAGAGCATTGCCTGGGCACCTGGATCAATAAAAGCTCCCTCAGGTCATTCTAATGTGGACCCAAGGCTGAGAATCACAGATTCTTTGTAAATTCTCAAGACATGCTCACTCATGTATTTGGGAGACTGACCCTACCAACCTTCCCAGGTGGCTGCTTCACTATCCTTTTGCTTTAGGTAATAAACCAGATGTTATTTTCAAGGCACTGGTGCTCTGTTCTGAGTCTTGCACCTGATTTTTTTGTTTAAGATATGGTTTATGCATCATTGGTACTTATATCTATAGCATTGTTTTGCCCTGAACATCCCAATAGGCTCATAACCTGTCAACTGCTGCTTACACTTTACATATGCTCCTGGTTTCTTTGCAACGTCTATCCAAGCCAGAAGGTTGGTACTAGATCTCTTGGGAAGTCAATAGAAAAAAATTTGCTAATTATTTTTGTTCTCCTTATATATCATATCAAGCACAAGCTTGGAGGACCCATCTCCTAGCGTTCATTCATGGGGGGAAAAAGGATATCTCCTTTCATTTAAGGCTTACAAAGAGTCAGAAAGAAGGGTTTACTATAGTAAGCACTGAAGACAGAAATAGGAAACAAAGACAGTGGGAGGAAAATGAATCTGCTAATTTTCTCTGGGTCTTTGGAACTCCTTACTGGGGAGATTTGTTAAATAATGAGAATAATCGCAAGAATAATACATATTGAGAAGCAAAAAGTACTTCAATCAACCTCTGAATTCTGGGGGGGAAAAATGACCTCTTTACTAACCTGGCATATAGCAACTTGGAGGATTTAGCTAATTTGAAAAGAAGGAAAAATTTAAAAATGTGCAGCAAATAAACTTAGCTAAGCCACATTGAGTTCCTGGTTGACATGAACACTGAAGACTGAAAAACTGGCTTTAGGACCTCCAAAGGGCAGTGTGATGACCTCACAGCAAAGGGTGGAGATGGGTATCTGAGCCCGAGTCCATAGCTGGCAAGAACTAAGTGAAAACTACATCAACAGGAGAGAAATGCCCAGGACTTCCTTGTACCATTGCCTGAGCAACATGAATAAACTATGAACTCATCCACCATGAACTTCTGCAAGAGAGGCCAATACTGCTTACAGGAATGAACAAATGCACAATATACAGCTCAGACCCAAGGATCAGCATGAATATCACTTCCCCTAACTCTACTAAGAGAGCAAGTGCCTGTACTCCTTTAGGGATACTTTCAGATATCGTCTAAGATCAAAGCATGGGAAGAGCTGAGTAATTTTATGCAAGATAAACTGAAAGGATTGTTGAAATTGCGTGATTCTGAGTAAATTTTCAGAGGATTAGGTTTTTTTTTTTTTAACTTTTCAAATAGCAGCTGTTTATGCACTCAGAAAGATCAGATAGTTTTTTGTGTGTTTTTCTCTTTAAACACACACACACACACACACACACACACACACACACACTATGCTTTCTCTACATACAGTCATATTGTATCAAAATGGAGGCATATTGGGGCACCTGGGTGGCCTAGTTCGTTGAGTGTTGGCTTCTTGGTTTCAGCTCAGGTTTACCTCAGGTGGTGAGATACAGCACTTAGTGAACTCCATGCTCAGTGTGGAGTCTGCTTAAGACTCTCTCTCCCTCTCTCTCTGCCCCTTCCCCCTTCTTCCTCTCTCTCTCAATTAAAAAAATTTTTTTTTTTTTTAAATATGGAGACATACGGAGAAGACAGAACCAGTTAACTGTAAGGGCACATGGCAACAGTATCTGCCTTTACTGCCTGGATGTCACTCCTTATTTTCTCTCTCCCATAACCTCACCCTATCCTTTCCTATTTGCTCTTTCACAATAGCTTTTAAACATGTACGGACATCCCCCACCATAAGGCATTAAGCAAAATACATAAGAAAATAAAATATACAGCCTTCCTCAACTCTACATATTTTCAGCTATTACTCTATTTCTAGCTGTATTAGTCCGTACTTACTATTTATACTAGATTTTCCACCACCACCCTAAAAGTATTTTTGCCGAGACTGTGGAGGTAGGTCACACAGGGTGCCCTGGAGTGGCGCTGGTGGCTGGTGGCTGCTGTGGCTGAGCCTCGGGAAGGGAGCTGCCCCGGGGTTGGGGAAGTAAGGCACAGGAGGGGCTGAACCCACTGCCAATGCTGGAGCCGTGGAAATCGGCATGGAGATCAGTCGAAGATCTGGAGTGCCATTAAGGGGAAATTACAAGACCTTACATTGATGAAGAACTTCCTGATAACATTATAGTAATGGTGGCCAACAAGAAAGTCAGGACCAAATGACAGAGGACCCGTCCTTGTTCCTATGGAACAACACGATTCATCGTTATGTCTTCATGGTGTATTAGATAAACTTGGCTCTGTTACAACTGAGCCCTCCAGTCTAAAGTCTTCTGAAACCAACATCTTTGATAATAAGTGTCTTCAAAAAAGAGCAGTTTCAGTCAGGGGGATGATAGAAGGCATGAAGCTGCAGTGCTGCCCCTTGCAATCGCTAGCACTAGACCTGAAAAAAGAGATTCCAGGGTTTCTCCTAGTTTACAGGTGCAGAAAACTACTAAGTTGGACAGACTTATGATTATGGAGGTGCAACCTGATTAATGTCAGCTATGAAGCCTCTGAGGCAGACAGCACCCTCTGAAGATGTGCTTGATACTAAGCCAGAACCAGATGACCTCATTGATGAAGACCTCACTTTTGTGCAGGACAATCCCTTATCTCAGAAAAAACCCTACAGTGACACTTTCATATAATTCTTCTCACACTTCTATTGAAAATTGTCAATCACCTTCAAGTCAAAATGCAGACAGTGGTTCTCATTTAAACAAGCTGCATTTTAAGCAGCAGCAATATGGTATTTGTGTCACCAAGCAACCTGATATATAGAACAGCCAGGTGTATGAAACAGGACATTTTTGTGAACCATAAGTGCTTAACAGCTTAGAAGAGACTTATAGACCCTTGTTCTGAAACCACTCAGAAAAAAATAAGTACTGAGGAAGGACTTTCAGAAGAGGAGTTGCTTGTGGTAAGTTCAACTGTGAAAGTAAAAAAATTCCATCATGATGGTGAAGAAGAGGAGGAAGATGATGATTTTGGGTCTCATAGAGGAAGCATGACACTCCAGCAGGGTGTCAAGTGCCAGCAAAGCCTGAAAGAAGACCTTTGCTTCCACCTTCTAAACAAGAATCTAATTTTGAAAGCGATATCTGAAGGTCAAGAATCTGTAACAAAAACAACTAACTCTTCCTGTCTCACAGAAACAGACACTTCCAGTTGCTCCCAGAACTCAAACTTCTCAAGAAGAATTGCTGACAGAAATGGTCCAGGGGCAAAGGAGGACTCCCAGAATAAATCTCCCCATTAAAGAAGAGGAAACAAAGGGAGACAATATGGAAAAAAGCCCAGAAACTCAACAGAGGCAGTTGTTATCCCGACTGCTAATTGAGCCAGTAATGGTAGAAACTCTGCAAATCAGTCAAGATTACTATAACATGGGATCCATGGTCCATGCAGACACAAGATCATTTATTCTGAAGAAGCCAAAGCTGTCTGAGGAAATAGGAGTGGCTCCAAACCAAGAGTCGAGAATGAAGACTGGAGATACCCTTTGGGTACCTTCAGGACACCTTAGGCAGATGGGATCTTGTACCACCAGATAAACCTGCAAGTCTCAAGTTTATAGTGACACTGGATGGTGTCCCCAGCCCCCCAGGATACATGTCAGATCAAGAGGAGGGCATGTGTTTTGAAGGACTGAAACCTGTAAACCAAACTGCAACTTCAAACAAGGGACTCAGAGGTCTCCTCCACCCACAGCACTTGCAGTTGATGAGCAGGCAGCTTGATGAGCCAAATGGTAGATTTTCAGATGGTGATATGAGTGAACTGAGTGTGGTCCAGAAACCAGAAAGATTGTGAAATGCTGCAAGTACTGGGCTGCCTTAAAAATGGGGATGAGTGTGCTTACCATCAACCTGTTTCACCTTGCAAAGCCTTCCCCAATTGTAAATTTGCTGAAAAATGTTTGTTCTTTCACCCAAATTGAAAATATGATACAAAATGTACTAAACCAGATTGTCCCTTCACTCATATGAGTCTAAGAATTCCAGTAGTGTCTCCAAAGCCAGCAATTGCAAAACCAGTGCCACCTTCTAGCTTCTAATAGTCAACTGTGCCATTATTTCCCTGCTTGTAGGAAAATGGAATGTCTCTTCTATCATCCAAAACACTGCAGATGTAACACTCAGTGTACAAGACCTGACTACACATTTTATCATCCTACCATGACTGTGCCAACACAACATGCCTTGAAATGGATTCAACTTCACACCAGTGAATGACACTCAGTCCTACTTGGCAGAAGATTGTGGAGTATCCATCCACTGACAAAAGTTATTCTCCAAAACTTGTCAAATCTTTGAAACTTGGAAACATTGCTTTCATAATATTGAATTTATTGCCTACCTGAAGTGTCTAATTTTTTAAGTTTGTAAGTTTATTAAGTGGTTTTAACATTGGGTGTTTTTTGTTGTTTGTTTTGGTTATGAAAAGATCATTTAAGGAAAAGTTAAATTCTATTAAAACATTTCAGGCATGTTTGTAAAAAAAAAATGCCAAAACCTCTAATGATTGACTTATTCTTAAATCTGACTCCACAGTTTTGTCTCATTTATTCTCTGCAACATGCTCTTTATTTTTTGCATTCTGTGATGTGGTTAGTTCCAGGTTAACATTTGTTAACCTGTCTCTCTAGCCACTTTTATTTTCCTTTTTTACATTCTCTTCTTCGGCCACTCTATAAATTCAGTGCTTCCAGGATTTCTAATTGATTCCATCCATTTACATGGCTTGAACTATCTCTTGTATATTTTAATGACTCAAATTATTATCCTCAGCTTCATTCTAATTCCTCAGTGCCAGAAATATTTATTCTAATAATGACTATTAATTCAAATAATGACTACCTTCACCACTCAAACGCAATGTGCCTCAGAAAGAAATCATCTTCTGAGATGCCATATCTCCTTCTAAAAGTACTGGTACAGCCACTATCTTCTAAGCTAGCCTTTAATTTGTAGTTGTATCTTACTTTTTTTTTTTCTAAATAGCCTCCCCAACTCACTGTTCCATTTGTTCAGAAACTCTTATCCAAGGGGCACCTGGGTGGCTCAGTTGCTTAAGCAACAGACTTCTGAATTTGGCTCTGCTCATGATCTCAGGGTTTTGAGATCAAGCCCCAAGTTGGGCTCCATGCTGGGCATGGAGCTGCTCAAGATTCTCTCTCCCTCTCCCCCTTCTCTCTCTCTCCCAACACCCTCTCCTGATCCTTTGCATGCACTCTCTCTTTCTCTCAGGAAGAAAAGAGCCTCATATCCAGGATACAAACTTGTTTTAACCTTAATTACTATGAATAACATCTTAATTGATACTGTTATATCCCACTCTTAATGTCCTTTAGAAAATTTCTAATCTTATCAAAGAGTGATTGTTTTAAAATGCAAATATATATAAGCTATAGCACTAAATACTATTCAAAATAAAGAACAATATCCTTAATGTATTATAAATATTGTGTCATCATCTGTCCTCAAACATGATGAAATATTTTTACTCTCTGGTCCCACCATGCATATTTGTTTGTTTTTGTCAGCCTGAGAGCTCTTCCTGTCTGGCTAATTTCTCCTCAGCCTACAGAATCTAACTCAGGTGGCATTTCCTCCAAAAAGCCTTCCAAGTGGTAAGTGTAAATTAGGTACCTCAAGTGATAAATATCAATTCTATGTGTTTTTATAGCACCTTGTTTCTGTTTCTGAATCAATGAATACAAAATGAATCATGGTATGTTTAATTGTCTGCATTTCCCCACAGAACCATACGTTTTGTTGTTTTTTTTTTTCTTTTTTAAACTTTTATTTAAATTCTGTTCGTTCACAGTATAATACTGGTTTCAGGAGTAGAATTTAGTGATTTATCACTTACATATAATAGCCAGTGCTCATCACAATAAGTACCCTCCCTAACACCTGTCACCATTTAGTCCATCCCCCTACCCACTTTCCCTCCATCAACTCTCAGTTTGTTCTTTATAATTAAGAGTTTCTTATAGTTTGCCTTACTCTCTCTCTCACTCTCTCTCTCTCTCTCTCTCTGAACCATAAGCTTTTGAAGGCAAAACACTGTTCATGTATATGTGTATTCTTATTTCCTGGAAATTTCCCAAGAAGGAGCTAAAATAAATGGACTCTTAACAAATGAACACTTAAGCAAGTACATATATTTTAGGATTGTGTGATCAATTTCTTGTACCTGTTATACAATAGTGTGGAATTTTGAAGGCATGATAACACCTATGTATCTTAACTCATGTTTCTATGAAGAATAATACTCATTCAAATCCAACATAAATCCATGCTGAAATATCATCCCACATCTTTTTAAGAATGTCAAAGGCAACAGAGGATCCCTGACTTATGTAAGAGAGTCTGGACATGATATTTCTTATAAACAAGACAAGATAAACTAATCTCCTTAAAACTGTGTTTTTCTTTTGTTCTGCCTTCTGTGGTGATTTGACAGTTTCTTTAAGACAGATGGAGAAAAGAAACTAGTTTTCTGTTGGGTTAGATCAGCCCTGCCCCAACTGGTTTGTAGAGGAGAAATATGTCTCTAGTACAAATGAATGCACCTTTAAGGACTGACTTTTTCTTCCTTCCATCTTCATTCCTTCCTTCCTTCCATCCTTCATTCCTTTTTTCCTTCCTTCATCCCTCCCTCCCTTATTCTCCTACCCTCTCCTCTTCCTCCTTCTCCTCCCACTCTCCCTTCCTGCACCTGTCTATCTGTCTATTTCTGTCTCTCTGTTTTATTTTACTTTCTTTGCTTCTGGCCTATGGTAACTCTTCAACCATCTCAGTACTATTTGTAAATATATAAATATGCAGGGGAAGAGTATTCTACTATAGAACATAGACATATTTAAGAGCTCTCATTTCATCTGTCATTAGGTATAAAGGAGTAGATTACAAAAGACTGAGACAGTCCAACAGTACAGAAGAGCAGAAAAAAAAATCAAGTATATCTGAAAGTCACCACAAAATCAATTTCTTACTGCAAGGGGGTCATGTTTTGAGGTATATTAAATAATAATACATCCTGTTGGTTCTTTAATGTATAAAAGACCATACATCAAAACATCAATGGGATTTTATTTAAGTTTACGTTAGAGTTCTTCAGATCATGCATATAAGAGGATGTAATCTATTTAACACTGGAGGCAACAATGAAGTTGAACAGTCCTACATGTTATATAAACATTCACTTTTCATATAAAAATGAACATCTTAATAAGTTAATTTTTAGCTATCCATGAAAGGTCTACTTTATACTCAACATTTTATAATGGATGGTATGTTTAATTAATGAGTTAGTCATATAAATACTGAGTGACTATAGAGTCAAGACACTGTGCTAAGTGATAGTGATATGTAGGTGAAAAATATCCTTTGAAAAAGGATTTAATATAATTGAGAAGCAATAAAAGATAGTTGAAATGTAGTTACTGCTTTAAAAACAATAGCATTATATAGGGACACCTGGGTGGCTCAGTCAGTTAATTTCAATTGACTTCATTTCAGGTCATGATCTCAGAGTCCTGAGACCTAGCCCCTCCAGCTCTGTGCTCAGTGGGGAGTCTCCTGGAGATGCTCTCCCTCCCTCAACTCTCCCCCTGCTCACATGATAGCATGCACTCTCTCTCTCAAATAAATAAATATTTTTAAAAAGATTGTATTGTATGGTGACAGTAGCTACACTTGTGGTGAGCATGACATAACCTATGGACTTATGTAACCACTATGTATACCTGAAACTAATGTAACATTGTGTGTCAACTATACTTCCGTAAATGTAACAAAATAATAATAATAATATATATAGTATTTATTAAGATAAATATAAATTTTTTGAAAAAGGAGTCTTCAGTCCTCTGAAAACATAAATAGATACATAAAAGCATGAGCTTCTAGAAGGAAATAGCCTAACTTTACTAACAGGTATTTTTTGAATGGATAGTCATATGAATTAAGATAATGGTAAAATCTAGAAGTTGAAATATTGTTCCCTATTTGGTTACAAATCACAAGGGACTTACCCCTCCAGAAAAGGTGGTGCCATTCACTAATTTTTATCATAGTCCATGTAAGGAATCTGTTGGTTTATTGTTCAAGAATAAAACTATGTTAAAGAAAAAGTATTAAACCTTCCTTTAAGCATAATTGAAAGGGGGTGTCCTTAGTGATTCTTTCATCAGTTTACACATAATGCCATTTTACATTGCTATTCTCATTTGAGTATGAATGACTATATAGCAAATTATTAGTTTTAGCCTGTTTTTTTAAATAAACAATATTGCTAAGTAAGAGTAGTATTATTTTTCATGTTAGAAATCTGCATAGAATGGTCAGTACAAAACCTAGTCATCATCCTGTGTGCCCTAATTATGTGATTTTTGAAAACAGAGTGGATACATCTCAAAAATCGTGATAACATTTATATAATCATCATACCAAATGGTAAATATATATATATATAGAGAGAGAGAGAGAGAGAGAAATTTATCTATATAAATTTATATAGAGAGATGATTTCTATGCACATTAGAACTAGAAGTGAGGGGACACCTCAGTGGCTCAGTCAGTAAAGTGTCTGCCTTCAGCTTGGGTTGTGATCCCAGGGTCCTGGGATGGAGTCCCACATCAGACTCCTCACTCAGTGGGGCACCTGCTTCTCCCTCTCCCTACCACTCACCCTGCTTGTCCTTGCTCTCTCTCTCTGACAAGTAAATAAAAAATCTTTAAAAATAAAAAAAAGAACTAGAAGTAAAGACATTTTACTGTATAATAAATGGAGGTAATTTTATACAAAATTAAAGATAGGTCCTTGTTAATTAAAGTAGTGGAAAATAGTGTTCTAATTTTAAACTTATTTGAAGTATATTTTTAATTCACTACATTAACACAAGGTTTGAATGAGTGATTATACATGCTTTATTATACACTACATTTTTAATTACTACAAATGTATTTATAATAAGATTATGATATCCACATGCTATTTCACAAGCATAACATGGATATTTAGTTGGAACTGAAAAGCAACTTCTCTAAAAGTATAATTTAATCTTTTTCCATAAGAAGAATTTATTATCTCATTGATATAATCTTATTTTTCCATAGAAATTATTTACTGAAAGCCCATTCCATGAAGCAAACTGACAGGAACTGGATGAGGATATGTTGATGATGGTTGGGAACCAATCCTTGCTTCTAGTAAACCTGGCTGCACCAACAGCTCACTGAATAAATTTTATCAAGTGAAGTAACCTGTCTTATTTTCCTCATCAGTATTATGGGAATCAAAGAAGCACCTAATTTATACTGTTGTTGACTAATACCTAAAATAAAATATGTAAATGGCTCAGTGGCTGGTAGAGTAGACCTGTAACAAATATAAACTATAGACAGCCAGATTAAAATTTATAAATTTGATGTAATAGAGATAAAGCTTAATTAGATGACTAAAGATAATTGAGAGGGCCAATTTATGCAATTTGACTTTTGGATTTAATCTGCATTTTTTTTTCTTTCTTTCCTCTTCCTTCTTCTTCTTCTTCTTCTTCCTTCTTCTTTTTAATTTATTTGACACAGAGTGAAAGAGCACAACAGGGGGAGCAGCAGAGGGAGAGGGAGAAGCAGGCTCCCCACTAGGCAGGGACCCTGATCTGGGGCTTGATCCCAGAACCCTGAGATCATGACCTGAGCTGAAGGCAGACGATTTACTGAATGAGCTACCCAGGAACCCATAATCTTTGTATTCTCTAACTGCAATCCTATTTCTCTACCCATTACAAATTACACTACAAAAAGATTTCCTTTACAGTAACAATACGAGAGAGACAACATGATAGAGCATAAAGAATATGGAATTTGCTCATACAATGGGTCTAAATCCTAAATGTAATACTTACCAATTTTAATACTGGAGAAGTCATTAAAAATTTCTGAAATTATTTAAGACTTCAATCTCTTTTTCATAAAATATAATGAAAATAAATCTCGTATCCCAGAGATATTTAAGGTTTAAATAAGAAATACATATGAGAGGATATATGTCATTGTTGTTATTAGTTATAGTTCTCATTAAAATGAAAGCTCAAGGGGCACCTGGGTGGCTCAGTGGGTTAAGCCTCTGCCTTCGGCTCGGGTCATGATCTCGGGGTCCTGGGATCGAGCCCCACATGGGGCTCTCTGCTCAGCGGGGAGCCTGCTTCCGCTCTCTCTCTCTCTGCCTACTTGTGATCTCTCTCTCTCAAATAAATAAATAAATAAAATCTTTAAAAAAAAAAATGAAAGCTCAATAAAACAAAAACCCAATACCAATTCAAGTCCTTGAAGTATTTTTATGAATTAGCTTTTTAAGTAAAAATTATAATTTTATATGTAGTTAATTAATTCACACAAACAAAATATTTCTAGCTGTGTGGTTTCGCTCAAGAAATTACTGAAGAAATGTTCTGTAATGTAAAGTTTTTGAAACAGCTTTGTCTAATGCAGATTTTCAATTTAAATTCAAAAGAAAAAAATCATTGTTTTAGTAAATAACTGAAATGCAATAGAAATTTTTGTAAGGAGAAATCCAAGAAATATATTTAAAGGAGTCACTTCACACATGTGTCATATACAGTCACTGATTTACTAGCTCAAATTAACTGAATGCAAAATATATTAAAGAATAGTTTTATTCCAAATTCGTATTAGAAACACACACTACTCCAAAAAAAAAAAAACTACATTCAAGTGCAAATGTAGGAAATTAACACATCCTTTATTTAAATAAAGTTTTTAATAAATGTGTCCCATTCAAAATCAAGAATCTTAAATGTGTATTTTACACTATTTTTAAGATTTTTTTTTTTTTATTTGTTAGAGAGAGAGAGTGAGCACAGGCAGACAGAGTGGCAGGCAGAGGCAGAGGGAGAAGCAGGCTCCCTGCCGAGCAAGGAGCCCGATGTGGGACTCGATCCCAGGACGCTGGGATCATGACCTGAGCCGAAGGCACCTGCTTAACCAAATGAGCCACCCAGGCGTCCCTTACACTATTTTTATAATATTAATTTCTCCTCATTCATAGAATCTGTTTTGCTATGTATTCTTGTATGTAATTTTTAGGCAACTATTTTGTAATGGCTTAAGGTAGATACATGAAGATATACCTTCAGTAAGAGAAATGCCAAGTTTGTTTGTTTTTTACTCTAATTAAAAAGAGTGTTTCAGAGGATTTCTGTTATTTGAAATATTTTTTTTTATTTAAGCTTTTTTATTTAAACATATAATGTAACCCACCACCCACCACCCTCTCCCAACCCCTCTCCCCCCTATCCCCCTCAGTTTGTTTTATGACCTTAAGAGTCTCTTTTGGTTTGTCTCCCTCCCAATCCCATCTTGTTTCATTTTTTCTTTTCCTACCCCCTTAACACCCACCCCCGATGCATCTCCACTTCCTCATATCAGGGAGATCATGTGATAGTTGTCTTTCTCCAGTTGACTTATTTCGCTAAGCATACTATGCTCTAGTTCCATCCATGTCGTCGCAAATGGTAAGATTTCATTTCTTTTGATGGCTGCATAGTATTCCATTGTATATATATACCACCTCTTCTTTATCCATTCATCTGTTGATGGACATCTGGGTTCTTTCCATAACTTGGCTATTGTGGACATTGCTGCTATAAACATTCGGGTACACGTGCCCCTTCGGATCACTACGTTTGTATCTTTAGGGTAAATACCCAGTAGTGCAATTGCTGGGTCATAAGGTAGCTCTATTTCCAATTTTTTGAGGAACCTCCATACTGTTTTCCAGAGTGGTTGCACCAGCTTGCATTCCCACCAACAGTGTAGGAGGGTTCCCCTTTCTCCACATCCTCGCCAGCATCTGTCATTTCCTGACTTGTTCATTTTAGCCATTCTGACTGGTGTGAGGTGGTATCTCATTGTGGTTTTGATTTGTATTTCCCTGATGCTGAGTAATGTGGAGCACTTTTTCATGTGTCTGTTGGCCATCTGGATGTCTTCGTTGCAGAAATGTCTGTTCATGTCCTCTGCCCATTTCTTGATTATTTGTTCTTTGGGTGTTGAGTTTGCTAAGCTCTTTGTAGATTTTAGATACTAGCCCTTTATCTGATATGTCATTTGCAAATATATTTTCCCACTCTGTCAGTTGTCTTTTGGTTTTGTTGACTGTTTCCTTTGCTGTGCAAAAGCTTTTGATCTTGATGAAGTCCCAATAGTTCATTTTTTCCCTTGCTTCCCTTGCCTTTGGCGTTGTTCCTAGGAAGAAGTTGCTGCGGCTGAGGTCGAAGAGGTTGCTGCCTGTGTTCTCCTCAAGGATTTTGATGGATTCCTTTCTCACGTTGAGATCCTTCATCCATTTTGAGTATTTTCATGTAAGGAAATGGTCCAATTTCATTTTTCTGCATGTGGCTGTCCAATTTTCCCAACACCATTTGTTGAAGAGGCTGTCTTTTTTCCATTGGATATTCTTTCCTGCTTTGTCGAAGATTAGTTGACCATAGAGTTGAGGGTCTATTTCTGGGCTCTCTATTCTGTTCCATTGATCTATGTGTCTGTTTTTGTGCAAGTACCATACTGTCTTGATGATGACAGCTTTGTAGTAGAGCTTGAAGTCTGGAATTGTGATGCCACCAACTTTGGCTTTCTTTTTCAATATTCCTTTGGCTATTCGAGGTCTTTTCTGGTTCCATATAAATTTTAGGATTATTTGTTCCATTTCTTTGAAAAAATTGGATGGGATTTTGATAGGCATTGCATTAAATATGTAGATTGCTTTAAGTAGCATAGACATTTTCACAATATTTATTCTTCCCATCCATGAGCATGGAACGTTTTCCCATTTCTTTGTGTCTTCCTCAATTTCTTTCATGAGTACTTTTTAGTTCTCTGAGTATAGATTCTTTGCCTCTTTGGTTAGGTTTATTCCTAGGTATCTTATGGTTTTGGGTGTAATTGTAAATGGGATTGACTCCTTAATTTCTCTTTCTTCTGTCTTGTTGTTGGTGTAAAGAAATGCAACTGATTTCTGTGCATTGATTTTATATCCTGACACTTTACTGAATTCCTGTACAAGCTCTAGCAGTTTTGGAGTGGAGCCTTTTGGGTTTTCCACATATAGTATCATGTCATCTGCAAAGAGCGATAGTTTGACTTCTTCTTTGCCGATTTGGATGCCTTTAATTTCTTTTTGTTGTCTGATTGCTGAGGCTAGGACTTCTAGTACTATGTTGAATAGCAGTGGTGATAGTGGACATCCCTGCCGTGTTCCTGACCTTAACGGAAAAGCTCTCAGTTTTTCTCCATTGAGAATGATACTTGCCGTGGGTTTTTCATAGATGGCTTTGATAATATTGAGGTATGTGCCTTCTATCCCTACACTTTGAAGAGTTTTGATTAGGAAGGGATGTTGCACTTTATCAAATGCTTTTTCAGCATCTATTGAGAGTATCATATGGTTCTTG
>ML103063.1:123332-182421 GCA_003697995.1 Taxidea taxus jeffersonii
TGCTGAGGCTAGGACTTCTAGTACTATGTTGAATAGCAGTGGTGATAGTGGACATCCCTGCCGTGTTCCTGACCTTAATGGAAAAGCTCTCAGTTTTTCTTCATTGAGAATGATACTTGCAGTGGGTTTTTCATAGATGGCTTTGATAATATTGAGGTATGTGCCCTCTATCCCTACACTTTAAAGAGTTTTGATTAGGAAGGGATGTTGCACTTTATCAAATGCTTTTTCAGCATCTATTGAGAGTATCATATGGTTCTTGCTCTTTCTTTTGTTAATATATTGTATCACATTGATTGATTTGCGGGTGTTGAACCAACCCTGCTGCCCTGGAATAAATCCCACTTGGTCGTGGTGAATAATCCTTTTAATGGACTGTTGGATCCTACTGGTTAGTATTTTGGTGAGAATTTTCGCATCTGTGTTCATCAAGGATATTGGTCTGTAATTCTCTTTTTTGATGGGATCCTTGTCTGGTTTGGGGATCAAGGTGATGCTGGCCTCATAAAATGAGTTTGGAAGTTTTCCTTCCATTTCTATTTTTTGGAACAGTTTCAGGAGAATAGGAATTAATTCTTCTTTAAATGTTTGGTAGAATTCCCCTGGGAAGCTGTCTGGCCCTGGGCTTTTGTTTGTTTGGAAATTTTTGATGACTGTTTCAATCTCCTTACTGGTTATGGGCTTATTCAGGTTTTCTATTTCTTCCTGGTTCAGTTTTGGCAGTTTATATGTCTCTAGGAAAGCATCCCTTTCTTCCAGATTGTCAAATTTGTTGGCATAAAGTTGCTCATAATATGTTCTTATGATTGTTTGTATTTCTTTGATGTTGGTTTTGATCTCTCCTCTTTCATTCATGATTTTATTTATTTGGGTCCTTTCTCTTTTCTTTTGGATAAGTCTGGCCAGGGGTTAATCAATCTTATTAATTCTTTCAAAGAACCAGCTCCTAGTTTCCTTGATTTGTTCTGTTGTGTTTTTTTGGTTTCTATTTCATTGATTTCTGCTTTGATCTTTATTATTTCTCTTCTCCTGCTGGGTTTAGGCTTTCTTTGTTGTTCTTTCTCGAGCTCCTTTAGGTGTAGGGTTAGGTTGTGTATTTGAGACCTTTCCTGTTTCTTGAGATAGGCTTGTATCACTATATATTTTCCTCTCGGGACTGCCTTTGCTGTGTCCCACAGATTTTGGACCATTGTGTTTTCATTATCCTTTGTTTCCATGTTTTTTTTCAATTCTTCTTTAATTTCCTGGTTGACCCATTCATTCTTTAGAAGGATGCTGTTGAGTCTCCATGTATTTGTGCTCTTTCCAAATTTCCTCTTGTGACTGAGTTCTAGCTTCAGGGCATTGTGGTCGGAAAATATGCAGGGAATGATCCCAATCTTTTGATACCGGTTGAGACCTGATTTATGACCCAGGATGTGATCTATTCTGGAGCATGTTCCATGGGCACTAGAAAAGAATGTGTATTCTGTTGCTTTGGGATGGAATGTTCTGAATATCTGTGATGTCCATCTGCTCCAGTGTGTCATTCAAGACCTTTATTTCCTTGTTGATCTTTTGCTTGGATGATCTGTCCATTTCAGTGAGGGGTGTGTTAAAGTCTCCTACTATTATTGTATTCTTGTCAATGTGTTTCTTTGATTTTGTTATTAATTGGTTTTTACAGTTGGTTGCTTCCATGTTAGGGGCATAGATATTTAAAATTGTTATATCTTCTTGTTGGACAGACCCTTTGAGTATGATATAGTGTCCTTCCTCATCTCTTATTATAGTCTTTGGCTTAAAATCTAATTGATCTGATATAAGGATTGCCACCCCAGCTTTCTTCTGATGTCCATTAGCATGGTAAATTGTTTTCCACCCCCTCACTTTCAATCTGGAGGTGTCTTCAGGTCTAAAATGAGTTTCTTGTAGGCAGCATATGGATGGGTTTTGGTTTTTTATCCATTCTGAAACCCTGTGTCTTTTGATTGGGGCATTTAGCCCATTGACGTTCAGGGTAACTATTGAGAGATATGAATTTAGTGCCATTGTATTGCCTGTAAGGTGATTGTTACTGTATATTGTCTCTGTTCCTTTCTGATCTACTACTTTTAGGGTCTCTCTTGGCTTAGAGGACCCCTTTCAATATTTCCTGTAGAGCTGGTTTGGTGTTTACAAATTCTTTCTGTTTTTGTTTGTCCTGGAAGCTTTTTATCTCTCCTTCTATTTTCAATGATAACCTAGCTGGATAAAGTATTCTTGGCTGCATGTTTTTCTCGTTTAGTGCTCTGAATATATCATGCCAGTTCTTTCTGGCCTGCCAGGTCTCTGTGGATAAGTCTGCTGCCAATCTAATATTTTTACCATTGTATGTTATAGACTTCTTGTCCCGTGCTGCTTTCAGGATTTTCTCTTTGTAGCTAAGACTTGCAAATTTTACTATTAGATGGCGGGGTGTGGACCAATTCCTATTGATTTTGAGGGGTGTTCTCTGCACCTCCTGGATTTTGATGCTTGTTCCCCTTGCTATATTAGGGAAATTCTCTACAATAATCCTCTCCAGTATACCTTCTGCTCCTATTTCTCTTTCTTCTTCTTCTGGAATCCCAATTATTCTAATGTTGTTTCGTCTTATGGTATCACTTATCTCTCAAATTCTCCCCTCGTGGTCCAGTAGTTATTTGTCTCTCTTTTGTTCAGCTTCTTTATTCTCTGTCATTTGGTCTTCTATATCACTAATTCTTTCTTCTGCCTCATTTATCCTAGCAGTAAGAGCCTCCATTTTTGATTGCACCTCATTAATAGCTTTTTTTATTTCAACTTGATTAGACTTTAGTTCTTTTATTTCCCCAGAAAGGGCTTTTATTTCTCCTGACAGGGTTTCTCTAATATCTTCCATGCCTTTTTCGAGCCTGGCTAGAACCTTGAGAATCATTGTCCTGAATTCCAGATCTGACATATTACCAATGTCAGTATTGATTAGGTCCCTAGCCTTTGGTAGTGCATCCTTTTCTTTTTTTTGTGGTGAGTTTTTCTGCCTTGTCATTTTGTCCAGATAAGAATCCGCTGTTCTCCTTGTTAAGTGAACTTGGTCTTGGCTCGATTTCTTGTTGATGTTCTGGGGGAGGGGCCTGTTGTAGTGATTCTCAAGTGTCTCTGCCCCAGGCAGAATTGTACCGCCCTTACGAGGGTCTGGGCTAAGTAATCCTCTCAGGTTCGCTTTCGGGAGCTTTTCTTCCCTGAACACTTTCCATAGAGTTCCGGAGGACGGGAATGAAAATGGCGGCCTCCCAATTTCCGGCTCGGAGGAGCTGAGACCTGGGGCCCCAGTCTTCAGTGCGCTTTCAGAGAAAAGTGTTTAATCACTCCCGTCTCCCCAGCCTCCGGCCGCACTTGGAGAAAATCATGGGTAATCAGTCCCATCTCACTGGCTTCTGGCTGTGCTCCGAGCTCACCCAGCCTGTCTCTGGCAGAGTCCCACCTGGAGTCTCCGAACCCCTTAGATCCCTGAGCTCTCCCAGGTCGGAGTCTCCCCGGATCTTGTGGAGACCCCTTGCACAGAGCACCGGCCCGTGTCACAGACCACGGCTCTAGGAAACCCCGAGTTGAGAGCTCACTCCTCGGCTCTGTCTCCTCAGCCGGCTTCCCCGCTCTAATACCTGTGAGCTCTGTGACACTCAAACACCCCCGATCCTTCTGTGACCCTGCAGGACCTGATTCCACGCTGTCCCCGCGAGGTCTTCACCCCAGTTTAGCCTCTGGAGCGATGTCCCTCCATGGAGCAGACTTTTAAAAGTCCTGATTTTGTGCTCCGTTGTTCTGCCGCTTGCTGGGAGCTGGCCCCTCCCCCCGGGGTCTATCTTCCCGTCGTGTTGGATTCACTTCTCTGCTGGTCCTACCTTTTAGAAAGTGGTCGATTTTCTGTTTCTAGAATTGTTTTTCTTCTCTTCGATCTCTTGTTGGATTCGTAGGTATTTGGAATGGTTTGATAGGCTATCTAGCTGATCTCCTGTGCCTAATGTCGTCTCAGCCTGCTATTTCTCCTCCATCTTGACTCCTCCTGAAATATTTTTTATATTTCAAAACTCAACTGTGAGCTATTATTGAGAAACAGAAAGTATTCCCCCATAACATCCCAAAGTGCTTTTAACATTTCAACCTTATTTTCTTAAAGTAGGTGGAAATGTTGAACTAGAAACTAAAAGCAGACCACCACAGCTCAGTCATGAATCTTAACAGACTTCATATTTCTTTAATCCAAACACCCTTTGGTGAAGGAAATGTTGGTATGGGGTCAACTATTTGAGCAAGAGCAAGTTCAGTACCTCCTCAAGGCCATGTGCTTGACTGTGCCCTAAAGCCTCCAAGTTTTCCCTTCTTGCTTAAATTTCACATATTCATAAATTCACTCATTCATTCAATAAGTACTTTTAAGCATTAACATATGTGAGGAAGTGTTCTAGGTTATGAGGATATCAAGGTAAATAAGACATAAAATTTGCTCTAATGTTGTTACAAGGATTTTTTAAATATTTATAACTGTATTACAATAGTATAATATGAAGAAATCACATTACAAAATAGTGTAAGCAGTGACCATATGTAACTGAGGTAAAAAATGAGGTGAAGCTTAAAGGCAGGACAATCTTAATTCATCACCCAACTGGACCAGCTCTTCCATAACAATGAATGAAGAAGCCAAAATTTATCATCACCCTATTTAAAGGAGAATAGGATTACGAGGAAAGATAGAGAAGAGAAATGGCTAAGAAAGACTGAGGAATAAACTTGAGCCACTTCAGAAAGGACAAAGACCATAGCAAAATGACAATGACAGAAGAGCTTCTAGAATCATCTAGTTACTAACCTAACAAGTGTCTCTGAGAACTCTAAAGCTATGCCACGCATGCTATTTATGGCCATTGTGCCTGATACTGTTTCTAAATTGTGATATTGAATACTCCGTAATTATGTATATACAGGACACAGTACAATATGGATTTGCTTCAGGTTTTGCCACACATCTGGGAAATCACATTTTGAAAGCATTGTGTTTTATATTTATTTTCACCCTCAGATATAACCTAGAATAAACTCAATTTTACTGTGGAAAAATAAAGAAGAAAAATGTACCCTTAATCAAAGAACCAGAACCTCCTTAGAATCTAGAGAAATAAAATAAATGGCAATATTATTTATTCTGCTAACATAACCTTTAATTTGCCCACAAATTTTTAATTTTAATGTAATGAAAGTATCTGGTATATATACATATGATTTACTTTAGAGAATTTTAGGAAAAATAAATCTAAATTTGATAAAATAATGTATTTGATGAAATAATCAAAATGAGTTACCACTGAATCATAATGGAGTTTTATATTCAAAGTTGAAGTTGTCAAACTTTTTTCCCACCTTAGAGCATCCACACACTACAAAAAAGCACTAAAAGAACATCAGCTTTAAGTGGTGCATGTTACTTCCACTTATGTTGTAATGGCTACTAGTCAGTTGTATGGCACACCTAGTCACAAAGGAGATTGAGAAAAAAAGTGTGGCTTTATGACCAGGTCTAAGAGGGAAGAGTGCTGCAGGAGGCTGTTTCAGTAACTCTGGAATAAGAAACAACACATTTGGACTAAGAAGTGTAGGAATAAATAAATGAAAAATATTAGGGAAGATTAATTTGTAGGGCTTTGTAATTAGTTCAATATGGAGGTGAAAAAGGAAAGACATTGAGACTTAGCAGTTGCAAATATGGCTAGATATTAGATTAAGAATGTTATTAATCAGTGACAAAGTCACAAGCAAAAGTCTAAGACCACTTTGGGCAGAGGTATAATACATACATATACACATATGCTTACATGATGTGTATGCGTGTTCTATTTTAAAAAGAAAATTGTTATGGAAAATTATTTTAGTTCAGGATATTAAAGAACGGATGTGTTAAAAATCCATTTCTAATACAGTTCACAATGTTCATTTAAATCCCTTAAAATCAATGCAAAGGTTAAATTTACCCTTGCAGTTCAGGTAAGTATGCAGTAAGTAAATCATAATTGAATCTTGAAATCTTGAATTGCAAAGTTAATATACCTAAGCAACTGTATCTTAAATGAGAACACACCTTAACTTTAAAAATATTTTGGCAAAGCTACTTTCAGCAATATTATCTCTGGCAAACCACACTTAATTTCAAACTCACAAACTTCATCTTTGGCAGTGTACACCTCAGCTAACCATCTCACCATGAGAGATTTAACCTCTGGTAGTATTTGTGCAATCCAAATTTTATAACTTCGTCTTCAAGGAATTGATTTGTAAGACACCATGGAAATCCTTTACAGAACTAGTAAATAATGACAGAAGTGGAAAAACTACATTTATTCAGGTTTAAATTCTTCTCTTTTACTGATTTTTGTTCCAATGTCTAAAGAAAGCAATAACACAAAATTTAGAGGGGGAATAAATCCAGTTTCTACTAACTATGTAGACCAGAAAACTAGTTATGAGTTTGATATTTTGCTATGTGACTGGTTTTATTAATTCTGTGACTATTATGGAGTGGAGATAGAAGAACACATCACGATATTAAGAATGTATTTTTAGGGGCTCCTGGGTGATTCAGTCAGCTGAGCATCTGACTCTCGATTTCGGCTCAGGTCATGACCTCAGGGTCATAGGATGGAGCCTGGGGTCAGGCTCCTCACTCAGGTGCAGAGTCAGCTTGAGATCCTTTCCTTCTCCCCCTTCCTTTCCCCTTCCCCCTGTTCACATGCTCTTTCTCTCTCTCAAATAAATATACAAATAAAATCTTAAATAAATATACAAATAAAATGCATTTGGGGTGCCTGGGTGGCTCAGTGGGTTAAAGCCTCTGCCTTCGGCTCAGGTCATGATCCCAGGGCCCTGGGATTGAGCCCCATATCTGGCTCTCTGCTCAGTGGGGAGCCTGCCTCTCCCTCTCTCTGTGCCTGCCTCTCTGCCTACTTGTGATTTCTGTCTGTCAAATAAATAAATAAAATCTTAAAAAAAGAAAAAGAATGCATTTGTATTAATTGCAAAAAGAAAACCAGAAAGAGTGCCCTAAAATTCGTTTATCAGCTCTGATTGTGTAGTCTTTTCTCCTGATGTTGATTGTCTCCATATGGCTATTTATCCTGAATTTCTTGGATAAGTGATGTCTTGAGTAAGATCCAAAGTCATTTTAGAATCTTGGACTCTATTCCAAAGCACAGCAGACACAGTTACCAATAATGCAAAGAATTTAAACAAAAATTTCTTGAGAAGCCATATCTTGGATTAAATTGATCCTTTTTCTATTTCTAGTCTCATATATATATTTATATATTATATATATGTATTATATTACTTTATATATATTTATATATTACTTTATATATATATAATATATAAATACATATATATGTATTTTTAAGTAGGGATCTATAATTTTAAAAGTTCACTTGCAAATTAACAAAGACATGCAAATATAACTGACAGCGAGTTAAAACTTTGAAAAATCATCCCAAATGACTAACATTATTGAGGGGGATATTCAAGTAAATTGCTGCTAACAATTTATACTATAGCAAGCTATGTGGAAAACATCCTATCTTCAATCTCCCAGCTCAAAAAAGAGCATTTGTTCTTATTTCACTGAAAAAATACAGATGATCAAACAAGAAACATCCCATATAACAATCTATAAACTTATCTCTATCTATTGCAATATTATTTTTCCTTTCTTTCTGGTCAAAAGACAGACTCTTTCAGCTTCTATCTAAAATTAACCCCACCACTGAACCATAGCTCACATCTTAATTATTCTTTTGCTTATACCATAGATTTTCCTTCCCTGCTCTATCATTACCACAAATCTATGATCCCTCAGAAATTTTCCTATGTTAAGAAAATAAAGTCCCAGAGACCCCATATCGTCCTGTCAAAGCCTCTAGTTACAACTGCACTAGAACACAATCTTAAAGGCGTTCTCTATACTTCTTCCTCCAGTGTCTCATCTCTAAATTTTCATCTCCCTAATCCTAGTTTCATTCAAAACATTTTCCTAAAACTTGTCTCAATGAGGTTATTAACAACCTTTATTCTGCCATATTGAATTGTCACTTCCCATTTCTTTTCTTAAACTACCACTACCATCTGATACTGTTGATAATTTCTTTTATGAATAATTTTATAAATTGATTTCTATAATTCTTCACTCTACTAGGTTTCCTCCTGCATAATGCTTATTTTCTGTCTCCTTTGCTGACACAGCCCTCTTTTCCACTTAGAAATGCTGGTTCCCTCTGTCATAGTATAGTCTCTATCTACTCATTTTTTTTTTGGCAGTTCAATTACTCTAAAAAACTCTTAGACTTACAGCTCCATAATCAAGCCATCCTTTTAGGTCTGGACATGAATCTACTTGGTTGGCTTGGAAGGGCTGAGGAATGGGGAGAAGAGAGGTGATAGAGGATAAAAAAAAGAGAGAGAGAACGAGAGAGACAGAGTGAGAGACAGAAATTGGTTACACATAGCACTAGATAGTCAGAAAAAGTGGTGGGGGGAAAAAGTTCCCATTGCTGTGGGGTCATTACAAAGTTGTCTGTGTTTCTGGAGTGTAACACCTCCCTTCTCCCCTCCACTGAATCATGCATAAAGTCTATGCACAAGCACAGTTTTGAGTGAGAGAGGTTATCTTTGTGGACATTAAGAAAACGGTCTGAGTTCCACAGCTGGGTCCACGTGAGGCCAAATATAAGCTGCATATGGGGAAAAGCAAGAAAATCTATAAACTAAGCTAATTAAGAAGAAGTAGAAAAATAGAGCCAGAAGGGACTATGATGATGTAAAGTTCTCTTGGGATTTTTCAGAGATGTGGGGAAAGAAACTCATATAATATGAGTTAAACCTTTAGAGGTAGTGATGATAGCTAATTTCCAGATTACACATGTACATTCCCATCTGGAGGCTATTGTCAATAAGAAGAAGGTATGAAATAAAAATCTGATGTGAAGTAAAATATCTAAATAGTTTCTATTCTAATACTTGCTTTGATTAGTTTCTATTTAACACATATGCAAATAAATGGAATCTGAGTATAAAACTCAATAAGGAGAAATGGACATAATAAAAAATTTGTCATCATGTATCTTTTACTGGGTGTATAATAAAATAAGATGCCTTACACAAGACTGAGGATCAAAAATAGCTCTCTGAATAAAAATAGATGGTCCTAATCACACTTCACAGATATCTGACTTACATAAATGAAGGCAGTTTAGCTTAATGTTGAAGACAATATGAAAAAATAGGAGAAACATTTCATGTGAAAAGATTTCAGAGCTGAGCTCATCTAGAAATTAATGCACTTAAATAAATTTACCTTAGAGTTTGCTTATGTATTATAGTTTCATGCATTTTTCATAAGGTAAATGAATGCCAAGTTAATAAAGTAGCCTACAGCTTTTTCCTTCCTGAAATTCTTTATCAAAATCACATTTGTATGCAATGTATCATAGTGCAGTTGTAAAATAAGAAAACTAAAGTCTCTGTTTTACTATATTTCTGTCATCCAAAGGATAGTGATCACATCTTACATTCTTTAGTTAATAAACTACTTTGAGTTGGTGATGTTTACCAACAACTGACTTTAATTTATAAAGCCAGCACTCCAGAGGCTATTACTTCATAGATGTATTGACCTAGATTTTGGTTTGCAGCCAGCAAATGCACGGAGATGCATTGCCTTTGGTTTCAGGTTTCAAATCTTTCAACCTCATTTGGGCTTTTCCCATACAATGGAATTTTACATTAGAACAGCAAAGTAAAGCAAAGTGGACTATCTAATCACTTACTTAAACACTACCTAAACAATTTAGAACAAAGTATAAACTGGCTAAAGTTGGGCTCCACTCAGACTTTTTTCAATGATTCTTAATCTCTGTATTTTAATTTTGAGATCTTCTCAGGCTGAGTAAAACTAAGTCTCTCTAAATCATTCTTAAAGTCAAGAAAAACCTATCATATCTTAACCCAGGTTAATAATCAGGTTTTGAGACTGCTCTCCCCAGACACTTAAATTTCCACTTGCTATTGTATCAACTGCCTTTGTGCTCCTGATTGCCCTATAAACTATGTGATTCCCTGCTAAGCTGTGAGACTGGAGATAAAAAGCAGTATGAGCTCCTTGTGTTAATTTCCAGAACAGTTTCGGGTTGTCTTCCTTGCATGTCTCAGTAGAATTTCTGAGTGTTTAGAGTTCCACATTCCTCACAGGTAGGAAGGGAAAAAAAAAAAAAAAAAAAACTAGCATAACATATTTGCCATTATGGAGTCTTCTTAAATGTCATTTAAATTTTTTATTATTTAAAAAATATATTATGCTATCAAACTAAGTAAGTACTAGTTACTCTTCTGTGTCTGTGTAGTCTCCCTCTGTTTCACTCTCACAAGAACCCTTGGCACTGGATTTAGGGGCCACATGGATAATTTAAGATGATCTTGCCATCTCAAGATTCTTAGGTATATCTACAGATTCTTCTTCCAAATAAGGTAACACTTAGAGGTTCTAAAAACTAAGATGTGGGTTTATCTTTTAAGATTCCACTACTCAATCCATTATAAGCAATTAAAATTTTAGTTCATTTTCCCCAATCTTACTTTCTCTAAAAATCTCTTATTGCTGACTTCAGACTACATAGGGCTTCCCATGAACAAAAGAAAACTAAATAATATATGTTTAGGAACATATTCCTATTTTGGTAAACCTCATTTTTTAAAAAAGATTTTATTTATTTATTTATTTGTCAGAGAGAGAGAGAGAGAGAGCACAAGCAGGGAGAGAGGCAGGCAGAGGGAGAAACAGACTCCCAGCTGAGCAAGGAGCCCAATGCAGAACTCGATCCCAGGAACCTGAGATCATGACCTGAGCCAAAGGCAGACCCTTAACTGACTGAGCCAGCCAGGCATCCCCTAACCTCATTTTAAAAAAAGACATAATAGAGAAAAATCTAAAATTTAAATCCTTGAAAGGAACAGCATAGAGACAAGGATACAGGATACACACACACACACACACACACACACACACACACAATAATATTACTCAGCCATAAAGAAAAATGAAACCTTCCCATCTGCAACAACACAGATGGAACTAGAGGATATTATGCTAAGCAAAAAAAGTCAATCAAAGAAAGAAAAATACCATAAGATTTCACTCATGTGGAATTTAGGGAACAAGACAGATGAACATGGGGAAAAAAAGAGAGAGAGGCAAACCAAGAAACAGAGTCTTAACTAGAAACAAAAAACTGAACATTGCTGAAGGGGAGGTGGGTGGGAGGATGGGTTAAATAGGAGGCTCATATAGAACATAGAACACTTGTAACAATGGCTTAACTCTAAAATTGAGTACTTGTTTCATGGGTGTATTTCATTATTACGCTTTATAACTTATTTATAATTACATATAGTCTTTGATTTAATGAAATATTAGATAATTAAAGACTTTATAAGGATTTTTATAGGATGCTTCCAAAGTGGTAATATACTAATATCATTAAGATAGCATTAAAAGCACCAGTCACTCTACAGAGCACTGTTCACGTTGACTGAAATATTAAAAACAAAAACAAAAATCTTTGATACTTGGAAAAAACAGATAAATGTGTCACATTTTAATTCATTTATTTATACCCCTATTATTTTTCTTTAGGATTGTTTTGAATTTTTTTAAACACTTATTCTTTTTTATGTATTTAAGAAAAAGTTCATCAAGCTTACTTTCTCTAAAATATTTCTATTTTGACTGGAATTGCCTTAACTCAATATAGTTCTAAAGAAAAATTAACATCATAAAAATATTGACAACATTCAACAGAAATAAAAATTAGTTCTCCATAAATGTCTTGCACATATTTTGATAGGTTTATCCCTGTTGCTAGTTGCTTGTCCCTGTCGTCTTATTATCTAATAGGCTTCTTTTATTTCATCTAATGTATTTTTCTATCTGTAAAATATTATTTTAATAGAACAATATACCATAACTGTTTTTTATAATCAGAAAATTGCATGTTTCTATGTGTTCATGTAATTATCTTTCTATATATACAATCAGGATTTTTTAATTATAAGTAAAACAAATCCAATCAAAACTAGCTCAAGCAAATAAGCAATCTATTGATCCCATAGTGGTAAATTCTAGAGTTAAAACTGCCCATGGAAAGAAGTACATTCAAAAAATTATCTTGGGCTCCTTCTTTCCATTTCTAGAACTTTACTTAATTTCATAAAATTGTGTTAGTAAGTGTTTTGATCTAAATTAATGAAAGGTAGTTCTATTGTTTTGTTGTTTTGTTTTTTCCTAATGTATTTTCCTGGGTTTGGTTTCAGAATAGTGTTGATCTCCATCTAAGTTGCAAAACAGACCTTCCTCTTCAACTTTTGAGAAGACTTAGTGTAGAACTGGCAGTATTTCTTCCTCAAATGTAGAATTCCTTGGTGAAAGCAACTGAGCCTGTAGTTTTCTTTGGGGATGTGTTTTAACTTCAAATTCATTTCTCAAAAACATGTAAGGATATTCAGGTTATCACTTCAGAGAGAGAGCTCTCTTATTTTGTATACTTCTAGCAATTGCTCAATTTCGTCTAAGTTAGATTTAGTGACAAAAAGTTATTCTTAATATTCCTTCTTATTCTTTTAATATCTCTAAAATCTGTAGTGATGTCATTATTCTCATTCATCTTATTGGTAATTCTGTGTATGCTCCCAATATTTTTCCTTTATCAGTCTAGCCAACTGACTAAGGGTTTATTAATATTACTGATCTTCTCAAAGAAATGGCTTTTGGTTTCATTGATTTCTCTCTATTATTTATTTTTCTGTTTTCCACTCTCATTTTTATTTCCTTCCTTTCACTCTGTGTTTAATTCATTCTTCTTTTTCTGACCTCTTAATTAGGCAGAAGCTAAAGTAATTGTTCTGAGACCTTCATTTTCCTCTCCATATGATCTGGTGCTATAAAATTTTCTCCAAATACTACTTTAGCCCTTCCCCATAAATTTTGATATTTCATATTTTCATTCTCACTTAGTTAAAATATTTTCTAATATCCCTTTTAAGTTTTTCTTTGGCCCACAGTATTAACACAGTATTTTGTGTGTTTGTTTGTCTGTTTCTGAATTTGGGGTGGTTTTCCAGATCTTTCCTATTTATTTGTAAGATAATTCCATCATGATCACACAGCATGTTTTATTACTAAAATTACTTTAAATTAATTTAGAATCATTTTATGGCCCAGGATATGGTGCATCTTGGTAAATGTCCTGTATGCAATTGAAGAGAATGTGCATTTGGTTTGAAATGGGGTCTATAAATGCCTATTAATTCAAGTTGGTAAATAATGTTTTTTTCAAGTCTCTGAATCTTTACTGATTATTTCTTTACTTGCTTTATCAACTACTCAGAGTAGTTGATATCACCAACTATACTTATTTATTTGTCTAGCAATCTTGTAGTCGTATCATTTTTTTCTTGGTATATTTTTACAGCATCGTTATTAGGTGTATCAACATTTGGAATGACGGTTCTCTTTAAAAATCGACCCTTGTACCTTTAAAAAGGGAACGCTTTATATCAATGGCATTATTTTTGCTATAAAATATACTTTGATTTTTTCTTAATAGTGATAGTCTAGTAAATCTAAACTTAATGATGTCATTTAAATTAGGTTTATTGTAAAAAGCATATAGTTAAGTCTGATTTTTTCCCCCAGCCCATATTTGCCTTTGGATAGGAGCATTTAGACCACATATAAAATGCAACTATTGATACAGTACATTTTAAATCTTCCATCTTACCATTTCTTTTTTATTTATCCTATATTATTCTTTGCTTTTCTAATTCCTTTTTTACTTCCTGCTTTTAGATTAATGAATATTTTAATTGGTTCTATTTATCTCCATTATTTGTTCAGTAATACTATTTTTGTTATTGTTGTGATTGCTTTAAGATTATGACATACAATTTAACTTAATACATTCAAATGATAGTGTACCACATACAAATGGTATTAACAAGCTCACAAGAGTGTACTTCATTTCTTCCATCCTAAAATTTATACTTTTATTACCATACATTTACCCTTGTCATGTTAAAACCACACAGTGCATTGTTAGTATATTTACTTAATCTATTTTTTCAAAAGGTGTTAAATATAAAGAAAAAAGTTACCCAGGGAGTTACCAGAGTTCTCTATTCCTTTGTGTGGATCCAGATTTACATCTAGTATCATTTCCCTTATACCCAAAAGCTTTCCTTTAACATTGGTTTTAGTTTAGGTTTCCTGATGAATTATTTTGCTTTTTGATACCATTTTTTATTATTACTATTTTGTCTTCATTTTTAAAATGGGTCTAGAATTCTATCAATTTCTGGAGGTAGGAGTCAGGATGGTAGAGAAGTAGCAGGCTGAGATGACATCAGGTAGCAGGAGATCAGCTAGATAGCTTATCAAACCATTCTGAACACCTACAAATCCAACAGAAGATCGAAGAGAAGAGCAACAATTCTAGAAACAGAAAATTGACCACTTTCTGAAAGGTAGGAACGGCAGAGAAGTGAATCCAAAGCAACGGGAAGATAGACCACAATGGGGAGGGGCCGGCTATCAGCAAGCAGCAGAGCAATGGAGCACAAAATCAGAACTTTTAAAAGTCTGCTCCACCGAGAGACATCACTCCAGAGGCTAAACCGGGGTGAACCCAAGTGGGAACAGCATGGCCTCAGGTCCTGTGGGGTCACAGAAGGATCGGGGGTGTCTGAGTGTTGCAGAGCTCACAGGTATTAGAGCAGGAAAGCCAGCTACAGAGATGGAACTGAGAAGTGAGCTCTCAACTTGGGGTTACCTTGAACCATAATCCATGGCACAGGTCACTGCTCTGTGAGTGGGGATCCCACAAGATCTGGGGAGACGCCCCTGGAATAGCTCAGGGATCTGCGGGGTTTGGAGACTCCAGGTGGAGCTGTGTGCCAGAGACAGAGATGTTTGATCACGGGCTGGGTGAGCTCGGAGTACAGCCAGAGAGACGGGAGTGATTGAGTGCTTTTCTCTGAGGGTGCACTGAGGAGTGGAGCCCTGAGCTCTCAGCTCCTCGGGCCAGAGATTGGGAGGACACCATTTTCATTTTCATCCTCCAGAACTCTATGGAAAGTGTTCAGGGCACAAAAGCTCCTGAAAGTGAACCCAAGCAGATTACTTAGCCTAGCCCCTGGTAAGCATGGAGCAATTCTGCCTCAGAAAAAGACACGTGAAAATCATTACAACAGGCCCCTTCCCCAGAAGATCAAGAAGAAATCCAGCCAAGACCAAGTTCACTTACCAAGGAGAACAGCAGAATTCCAGAGGAGGAGAAAGCAAAGCATGGAATTCATGGCTTTCTCTCCATGATTCTTTAGTCTTACAAAGTTAATTAATCTTTTTAATTTTATTTTTTTTCTTCTGCTAATTTTTTTTAAGTTTTACCCTTTCTTCTTTTAATGTTTTTTAACTAGTTTATCTTAACAATACCTTTCATTTAAAAAAAAAAAGAAAATTTTTTTGAACCTTCATTATTATAGTCATATTTTATCATTCATTGTATCTAACTTTATTTTTTGTATACACATAAGGTTTTTTCTTCTAAAAAATTTGTGGTAAAACTTCTTATAGATCAAAATACACCCTAAATCTAACACCGGGCTTGTTCTAGTCTCCAGCCCAAGCAAATTATCTCCACTTTGTTTTTCTTTATTCTCCCAACCAACTTATTTTATCAACAGGATGACCCTGTTCTAGTCACCAGTCTAATATATATATATATATATATGTATATATATATATATATATCTCACATACATACATATATATATATATATTTACTTTTTTATATTTTTTCTTTGTTTTCTTTTTTTTAATTTTTTTTCTGAACTTCTTTTTACACCCTTTCTCTGCCCCACAATTTGGGGTCTCTTCTGATTTGGTTAAAGCACATTTTCTTGGGGTCTTTGCCAACCCTTAAGTATTTTATTCAATCCTTCATATATTCTTGTCTGGATAAAATGACAAGGCAGAAAAAAACTCACCACGAAAAACAAAACAAGAGGTAGTACCGAAGGCTAGGGACCTAATCAATACAGACATTGGTAATATGTCAGGTCTAGAGTTCAGAATGATGATTCTCAAGGTGCTAGCCGGGCTCAAAAAAGGCATGGAAGATATTAGAGAAACCCTGTCTGGAGAAATAAAAGCCCTTTCTGGAGAAATAAAAAAACTAAAATCTAACCAAGTTAAAACCAAAAAAAAAAAACTATTAATGAAGTGCAATAAAAAATACCTCATTAGGAAGAAGAAAGAATTAGTGATACAGAAGACCAAATGACAGAGAATAAAGAAACTGAGCAAAAAAGAGACAAACAACTACTGGACCACCAGGGGAGAATTCGAGACATAGTTGATACCATAAGATGAAACAACATTAGAATAATTGGGATTCCAGAAGAAGAAGAAAGAGAGAGGGGAGCAGAAGGTATATTGGAGAGAATTATGGCAAAGGGAACAAGCATCAAAATCCAGGAGGTGCAGAGAATCCCCCTCAAAATCAATAAGAATAGGTCCACACCCAGTCATCTAATAGTAAAACTTACAAGTCTTAGTGGCAAAGAGAAAAATCCTGAAAGTAGCCCAGGACAAGAGGTGTGTAACATACAATGGTAAAAATATTAGGTTGGCAGTGGACTTATCCGCAGAGACCTGACAGGCCAGAAAGAATTAGCATGATATATTCAGAGCACTAAATGAGAAAAACATGCAGCCAAGAATACTATATCCAGCTAGGCTATCATTGAAAATAGAAGGAGAGGTAAAAAGCTTCCAGGACAAACAAAAACAGAAAGAATATGCAAACACCAAACCAGCTCTACAGGAAATATTGAAAGGGGTCCTCCAAGCAAATAGAGACCCTAAAAGTAGTAGATCAGAAAGGAACACAGTCAATATACAGTAACAGTCAACTTACAGGCAATACAACGGCACTAAATTCATATCTTTCAATAGTTATCCTGAATGTAAATGGGCTAAATGCCCCAATCAAAAGACACAGGGTATCAGAATGGATAAAAAAACAAACCCATCAATATGCTGTCTACAAGAAACTCATTTTAGACCCCAAAACACCTCCAGATTTAAAGTGAGGGGGTGGAAAACAATTTACCATGCTAAGGAACATCAAAAGAAAGCTAGGGTGGCAATCCTTATAACAGATCAATTAGATTTTAAGCCAAAGACTATAATAAGAGAGGAGGAAGGACACGATATCATACTCAAAGGTCTGTCCAACAAGAAGATCTAACAATTTTAAATGTCTATGCCCCTAACGTGGGAGCAGCCAACTATATGAACCAATTAATAACAAAATCAAAGAAACACATTGACAAGAATACAATAATAGTAGGAGACTTTAACACTCCCCTCACTGAAAAGGACAGATCATCCAAGCAAAAGATCAACAAGGAAATAAAGGCCTTAAGTGACATACTGGACCAGATGGACATCACAGATATATTCAGAACATTCCATCCCAAAGCAACAGAATACACATTCCTCTCTAGTGCACATGGAACATTCTCCAGAATAGATCACATCCTGGGTCATAAATCAGGTCTCAATTGGTATCAAAAGATTGGGATTATTTCCTACATATTTTCATAGCACAATGCTCTGAAGCTAGAACTCAATCACAAGAGGAAATGTGGAAAGAACCCAAATACATGGCTAAAGAGCATTCTTCTAACAAATGAATGGGTCAACCAGGAAATTAAAGAAGAATTGAAAAAATTAATGGAAACAAATTATAATGGAAACACAACGGTTCAAAATCTGTGGGACACAGCAAAGGCAGTCCCGAGAGAAAAATATATAGTTATACAACCCTTTCTCAAGAAACAAGAAAGGTTTCAAGTATACTACCGAACCCTACACCTAAAGGAGCTGGAGAAAGAACAGCAAAGAAAGCCTACACCCCGCAGAAGAAGAGAAATAATCAAGAGCAGAACAGAAATAAATGAAATAGAAACCAAAACACAACAGAACAAATCAATGGAACTAGGGGCTGGTTTTTTGAAAGAATTAATAAGATTGAGAAACCCCTGGCCAGACTTATCAAAAAGAAAAGAGAAAGGACCCAAATAAATAAAATCATGAATGAAAGAGGAGAGATCACAACCAACACCAAAGAAATACAAACGATTATAAGAAAATATTATGAGTAACTCTACGCCAACAAATCTGACAATCTGGAAGAAATGGATGCATTCCTACAAACATATACACTACCACAACTGAACCAGAAAGAAATAGAAAAACTGAACAGACCCATAACCAGTAAGGAGATTGAAACAGTCATCAAAAATCTCCAAACAAACAAAAGCCCATGGCCAGACAGCTTCCCAGGGGAATTCTACCAAACATTCAAAGAAGAATTAATACCTAATCTCCTGAAACTGTTCCAAAAAATAGGAATGGAAAGAAAACTTCCAAACTCATTTTATGAAGCCAGCATCATCTTGATCCCCAAACCAGACAAGGATCCCATCAAAAAAGAGAATTATAGATCAATATCCTTGATGAACACAGATACAAAAGTTCTCACCAAAATACTAGCCAATAGGATCCAACAGTACATTAAAAGGATTATTCACCATGACCAAGTGGGATTTATTCCAGGGCTACAAGGTTGGTTCAACATCTGCAAATCAATCAATGTGATACAATACATTAATAAAAGAAAACAAGAACCACATTATACTCTCATTAGGTGCTGAAAAAGCATTTGACAAAGTACACATCCCTTCCTGATCAAAACTCTTCAAAGTGTAGGGATAGAGGGCACATACCTCAATATTATCAAAGCCATCTATGAAAAACCCACCGCAAATATCATTCTCAATGGAGAAAAACTGAGAGTTTTTCTGCTAAGGTCAGGAACACAGCAGGGATGTCCATTATCACCACTGCTATTCAACATAGTACTAGAAGTCCTAGCCTCAGCAATCAGACAACAAAAAGAAATTAAAGGCATCCAAATCGGCAAAGAAGAAGTCAAACTATCGCTCTTTGCAGATGACATGATACTATATGTGGAAAACCCAAAAGGCTCCACTCCAAAACTGCTAGAGCTTGTACAGGAATTCAGTAAAGTGTCAGGATATAAAATCAATGCACAGAAATCAGTTGCATTTCTTTACACCAACAACAAGACAGAAGAAAGAGAAATTAAGGAGTCAATCCCATTTACAATTACACCCAAAACCATAAGATACCTAGGAATAAACCTAACCAAAGAGGCAAAGAATCTGTACTCAGAAAACTATAAAGTGCTCATTAAAGAAATTGAGGAAGATACAAAGAAATGGAAAAACGTTCCATGCTCATGGATTGGAAGAACAAATATTGTGAAAATGTCTATGCTGCCTAAAGCAATCTACATATTTAATGCAATCCCTATCAAAATCCCATCCATTTTTTTTCAAAGAAATGGAACAAATAATCCTAAAATTTATATGGAACCAGAAAAGACCTCGAATAGCCAGAGGAATATTGAATAAGATAACCAAAGTTGGTGGCATCACAATTCCAGACTTCAAGCTCTATTACAAAGGTGTCATTATCAAGACAGTATGATACTGGCACAAAAACAGACACATAGATCAATGGAACAGAATAGAGAGCCCAGAAATAGACCCTCAAGTCAACTAATCTTCGACAAAGCAGGGAAGACCATCCAATGGAAAAAAGCCTCTTCAACAAATGGTGTTGGGAAAATTGGACAGCCACATGCAGAAAAATGAAATTGGACCATTTCCTTACATGAAAATACTCAAAATGGATGAAAGACCTCAATGTGATACAGGAATCCATCCAAATCCTTGAGGAGAACACAGGCAGCAACCTCTTCGACCTCAGCCGCAGCAACTTCTTCCTAGGAACAACGCCAAAGGCAAGGGAAGCAAGGGAAAAAATGAACTATTGGGACTTCATCAAGATCAAAAGCTTTTGCACAGCAAAGGAAACAGTCAACAAAACGAAAAGAGAACTGACAGAATGGGAGAAGATATTTGCAAATGACATATCAGATAAAGGGCTAGTATCCAAAATCTATAAAGAGCTTAGCAAACTCAACACCCAAAGAACAAATAATCCAATCAAGAAATGGGCAGAGGACATGAACAGACATTTCTGCAAAGAAGACATCCAGATGGCCAACAGACACATGAAAAAGTGCTCCACATCACTGGGCATCAGGGAAATACAAATCAAAACCACAATGAGATACCACCTCACACCAGTCAGAATGGCTAAAATTAACAAGTCAGGAAAAGACAGGTGCTGGCGAGCATGCAGAAAAGGGGAAACCCTCCTACACCACTCTGGAAAACAACATGGAGTTTCCTCAGAAAGTTGAAAATAGAACTACCCTATGAACCAGCAATTGCACTAGTGGGTATTTACCCTAAAGATACATAGTGATCCTAAGGGGCACGTGCACCCGAATGTTTATAGCAGCAATGTCCACAATAGCCAAGTTATGGAAAGAACCTAGATGTCCATCAACAGATGAATGGATAAAGAAGAGGTGGTGTATATATATAAATGGAATACTATGCAGCCATCAAAAGAAATGAAATCTTGCCATTTGTGACAATGTGGATGGAACTAGAGGGTATTATGCTTAGTGAAATAAGTCAATCGGAGAAAGACAACTGTCATATGATCTCCCTGATATGAGGAAGTGGAGATGCAACGTGGGGGGCTTGGGGGATAGGAAAAGATTAAATGAAACAAGATGGGATCGGGAGGGAGACAAACCATAAGAGACTCTTAATCTCACAAAACAAACTGAGGGCTGCGGTGGGGAGTGGTGTAGGGAGAGGGTGGTGGGGTTATAGACATTGGGAGGGTATGTGTTATGGTGAGTGCTGTGAAGTGTGTAAACCTGACAATTCACAGACCTGTACCCCTGGAGCTAATAATACATTATATTTTTGTAAAAAAAAAATTTTTTTTAAAGAATTCTATCAATTTTTTTTTTAAGATTCCATCCATCCACTTGACAGAGAGTCATCACAAGTAGGCAGGGAGGCACACAGAGAGAGGGGGGAAAGCAGGCTCCCTGCTGATCAGAGAGCCAGACACGGGGCTCGATCCCAACACCCTGGGATCATGACCAGAACTGAAGGCAGAGGCTTTAACCCACTGAGCCACCCAGGCTCCCCTAGAATTCTAAATTAACATTTTTTTTGATGTTTTAAAGATGTTGCACTGTTTTCCTGTTTGCATTGATTTCAACAAAATATCTACTCCTTAGCATGCAATTGGTCTTTTTTTCCTCTTGCTGCTTTATGTTTTTCTCTTTATTACTGATTTTAAGTAATTTCATTATTATGGTACCCTGGGGCAGATATCTTCATGTTTATTAAAGATGGGATTAGTTAAGCATCTTGGATCCATGAGCGTATCAAAATTAGAAAAGTTTCTGCAACTATTTCTACTCTGTTTTCTGTTTTCTCCTTTTACCTCTCCTTCTCCCTCCTTTGGGGATGCTAATTATATACACTAGTAAATGCTTAAAAATATTCTCAGTTCACCAATAAACTTTTTTTACTTCATTTTTCTCTGTGTGTTTCATTTTGGATAGTTTCTACTGCTATGACTTCAAGTTCACTAATCTTTTCCTCTGTATCTCTAATGTTTTAATATGCCATTAATCTAATCCAGTGTATTTTTAAAATTTCAGGCACTGTAATCACACCTTTAGAAATATGACTTATGTCTTCTATATATCTTCTACATATCTATTTAACAAGTTTAACTTTTCCTCTTGCTTCTAGAACATGTGGAATCCATTTATAACTGTCATTTTTCCTTGAATATTTTTCTTTCATCTATTTCACTTACAAGTTGGTTTCAAATAATTGATATTTCTCTTCTTTATGGGTTGTATTTTTCTTCTTTTTTGAATGTCTGATAATTTTTACTGGATGACAGGGATTGTAAATTTTACCTTGTTAGATATTCATTTCTTTTTGTATTACAAATTGTTGTTCTATACCCTAAGTATATCACGTTGAAATGGTTCAACCATTTTGGATCTTGCTTTCCCTCTCTCCCCTCCAGGAATACTGGTTATACTTTGAGAATCTGGTGTAATCAGTGCTGCTTCTTCCACTTATATCTCATCCCAACTCAGTCCAAATGAGAACTTTAGGAAATGTGAAACTGAAGCATGTCAGAGGTTATCACCACTCCATATACTTTATTACCATCTGACTGGTGAGTAATCAAATTCCAAATCCTAACTTAAAGGGCTGCTTTCTAGGCTCTGAAGAACCAGCTGTTCTGGTTTGGATTCCTTCTGAAAGACAAACTCGAGACAAGAAGGTAGAGGTACATAGTTTATTGGAAAGGCAATCTTAGAAAATGGGAGGACATGGGAAAAATAAGATGAGGAAGAGGTAAGTGACAATAAAGACTGTGTTACCAAGTTGGTTAGTACCGTGAGCAATTGAGAGACACTATCCCTTGGGTGACTATCTGAGGTATCATGTAGAACTTGCCACAGAATTAACCCACCAGAAAATGAGGGGGCTGGGGCAACTAAGTCCCCATTTGTATCCTTCATTATTTGAAGGTTGTCCCATGGAAATTAATTCCCACATTTCATGATTGTGCAAGCCCATTGGTAAATGACTTTTTTTGTGTGGAAACAGAATAGCTAGTTGTGGAACACTGGCAAACATGTATGGAAATGTTCATCAGGTGGGCCAAGGAGATGTGATACGGTGCCTCACAAGTGCCTGCTACAGCATTTTATAGATATGTGGAAGTGGATACCAGAAGAAATAGCTAAAAGAGTTGAACATGATCTGGAGAATAGAACTTAAGGAGTTGGGTATGGGAAGGAGGGGGGCATTAAAGGACGTCATTTTTTTAACTTAAGCTCTAGAGAACAATTTGACTTTTAAAGTATACATATGCATTATTTTAATTAAAAATTAAACTGGATAGTTGGCAAATGCAGGAACTATGGTCTAAAATTGGGGTCTGGTATTCCTTAAAAGTTGAACTATTGCAGCATCTATTGCTTAATTTTTCCTTTAATATACTTTATTTTTGTTCTATTTTTTCCCATTGCTTTAGCTAAGACCTAATATCTAGAAAGGACATGTTCTTTCTAAGTTCTCTTTTAACAGATGGCTCTGAGTTAATTTGCCAAAGATCTACCCACAAAATCTTGACTCACTGAAGAAGGGTGGAGATTTTCTGAGCTAAGGGAGGTTGCTTTCTCTTCCACCTCTCTGAGGTAGCTCCTGCAGCCAAACCTTAAGGCTAGAATCAGATGATAAGAATTCAATATATGACTTCATTCTGAGCTACAAGGTCCAAGACCTCCAGTAACTGCCAGTTTTACTGAGTTACTAATAGTCTAGGAGACAAACAATGGCTTTTTTTGTTTTGTTTTAATGAAGGTTAAATGAGAACTGCTGATACCACAGTATGAAGTTTTATCTTTCTTTTCACAAGAAAAGTGCATATTTAGTCCTGAAGATTTTTAGTTGCTGACAAAAATTCAAATGCTGAACTCAGAAGTAATTTACCATCTTATTATATTGCTCTGTAGTGTTCTACACATTATTCTCTGTGTGCAGCCAAGACTATACCTTTCCTGAGAATAGGTACTTAACCTCTTTCAGCTCTGTGTACATTTTCTAGCCAAGGCATTATAATTATTGATAATTATTGTCTAATAATATTCATACCTAATTTATAATATTTTCACAGAAATAGTAATGTAATTACTGTTAATTAACCAGTAATGAATGGCAATGTTTTAAGACAAGAACTCCAGAGTCTTCTATAGGATTCTAACTGCATTTTAATTTTTTTTTAAGATTTTATTTATTTATTAGTGAGAGAAAGAGAGAGAGAGAGAGAGAGAGTGAGCACAGGCAGACAGAGAGGCAGGCAGAGGCAGAGGGAGGAGCAGGCTCCCTGCTGAGCAAGGAGCCCGATGTGGGACTCGATCCCAGCTGGGATCATGACCTGAGCCGAAGGCAGCCGCTCAACCAACTGAGCCATCCAGGCATCCCTCTAACTGCATTTTAACAAAGCTCATTCTTGGTAAAAGGTGTCTTAATATGTGTTTATTGTCATTACTTTTATTGTGAGGGTTTCAAGGCAGTAGTGCAGTTGGGGAGATGAAAGGAAGATGCTTTGGACAGGTGGAACTGTCCCATCCTCACATATCCAACCACAGTGAATTTACCCTACCTTGTCCCACTGATGACTGCCACTTTCCAGTAGGATCACTTCTATGTAATTACATTCTCACATATATTTTTGTATCATCCATTCCAATATATGTCCTTCAAATAAGAGAAATAGCTGTTTCACTAAACTTTTGCTATATATATATCACATTCATAGAATTTCCAAACTGAAACAAAATTTACAAACAATGAAATTCACTCATTTTTTTTCCTTAATGAAGTAACCATAGCCCAGTCAGAAAAATGAAATAAATCTCCCATGTAATCAGTAAGAGTCAAGTGCAGAGTTGATACTTGAAATGGACCATCTGATTTCTAATTTTAGTTCTCATTATAGTCATTGATGTATTTTTTTTCCCTGGATTTAACTAAAATTCATTTATTCACTGGTGAACTTAACATCAAGAGGAGACTAGGTGATCTGTGAATTCCATTATTCTGTGTAGAGTGTACATATAAAAAGTCAATTCTGTCTGCTAAGAAAGAGGTGAAGATAATGGTAATTTAATAATGGATGATTTCTAAAGATATATTAGTAATTGTTCATTCAAGAAATGACAATGAAATTACAGGTAACCATTTTTAAGAGAGCAAAAATAACAATTTAACTCTTATATTCAAAAGATTAGAAACTTTGAAAATAATTATTTTAAGAAAACATATAAAGTATGTAATTAGGTGAATACTGAGTTCAACTGAAGACTCAATTCACAATTTTTTTGTTCTGTGTCTCTTCATCTGTTTCATTAAACTATTTCCCAGCAATTAAATTATAAACTGTTCTATAAGAATTACTTAGGAAAAAAATCAAGAGAAAAAATAATCAAAATATAGAAATTGTTTAAAATGTCTGAATTTTTCAATCATTTTCTGTATTTTTTTTTAAAAATGTATTCATTCCAAGTTGGCATAAGGTCTGCAAAATGAGATTTTTTTTAAGTAACATAATTTTAAAAAATAGTTGGAGGGACATCTGGATGGCTCAGGTGCTTAAGCGACTACCTTTGGCTCAAGTCATGACCCTCGAGTCCTGGGATCAAGTCCCGCATCAGGCTCCCTACTTGGCAGGGAGTCTGCTTCTCCCTCTGATCCTCCCTCTTCTCATGCTCTTTCTCTCTCTCTCTCTCAAATAAATAAATAGAATCTTAAAAAAAAAAAATACTTGGAAATTCTATACTAAATATCCCTACAGGCTCTGTTCACTTTTTTTTTTAAGATTTTATTTATCTATTTATTTGAGAGAGAGAGAGTGAGAGAGAGTATGAAAGGGGAGAAGGTCAGAGGGAGAAGCAGACTCCCTGCAGAGCTGGGAGCCCGAAGCAGGATTCGATCCCAAGACTCCGGGATCATGACCTGAGCCGAAGGCAGTGGCTTAACCAACTGAGCCACCCAGGCGCCCGCCCCTCTGTTCATTTATTTTCAGTTTCAACAAACTTTCTTACCTAAAGGTCATGGTATTACTTATTTGTCAAAATTAACTATTTTGAAATAAATATTATAATTAAATAATTCTACTTCATTTTGTCAAAGTACTAAGATTATTCAATGAATAGTATATAATTATTTTTAGCCTTTGGTTGATAACTACAGATTTCATTAGTCACCTACTCAAGTCACTTCCTAGTGATTTAAAATAATCATAGAATAGATAGTAAGTAAAGTACATGGGAGGTAATCATTAACAAGGCAGGAAATTGTTTTATATGTGCCATTAAAGTGCCAACAAATATACACATATAGGAATCTATGAATCAGATAGGAGTCTTATTTTAAGGAATAGCAACCAATACTCACAAACAAAAGGAAAAACAATATACTGTATCAATACCAAGTAGCTTGCAGCATTGATAGACTTGACAATGTTTTAGTCAACAGGCAGGAGCTGGGAGTATAGCCAAGACCAGAGCCAGGAATCATCTAATCAATATGCTATCAGAAGCAGCAAAGGTGACATTTCTGCCACTGGGCACTCACTGCCATTGCTAGGCTCGCAAAGCTACCATAAGTTTGGTTATGCAACTGCATGCTGTTATCAATCACCACCACTGCCATGAATGGTTTTGCAACTGTTTCTACAACTTAGTATCACAAATTTAAGATCCAAAGCCTCCAGTGAGGATCTGATTGGCCAAGTGTAGGGCACATGTCTATGTCCTAGTTTGTCATGGGTGGGAAGAAGCTGTATTTATCTCTCTTGGCTTATTTATTTGCATGAGGAATATTTCTTCTCACCAAGTTACACTGGAGAATATTCTCTCCAAAATAGAACAAATGTTCAGATGCTTATATAAATAAAAAGACAAATGCTTGCATAGTATATCTGTGTTAAGAATATAACTGAAATTTCATCAAACTCTATCAAAATAAGAATTGTTTTTCTCATTGGTATTTGTTATATGATTGTTTCAGAAGATTTACGAGCTCTTCTCCTAGTTTATGCCATTGATAAATAACGTTCACTTCTACAAATGCCAACTAATATACAAATATACAAATGCCAAGAAAATATAAAAATGTTAAAAATTCATTTTCTATGTAAAAATAAAATTAGTTTTATTAGCCTTACAAGAAAATAGAGTATATTTTTACATGCTTATGTTATGGAAAGATGTCAAGGAGGATATCTGAAGTTATTAATTATGTCAGTAAAATTGAGAAACAGCACACACACACACCTACCTACATTATATATACATATATATACCTATATAGTACATTATTTGTACAAATTTATTATACACATATATATAATACATCTACATGTAGTACTTATAACATTCATAATATATACACAACATTTTGAAATGTTAAAGTGAGTTTATGCACATTATGCATTTTTATTACTGAAAAAATTAGAGAGGAAACTGAAGCTCAAGGACATGACACATTGTTACCATCAGAGCTGAGACAAGAAAGATTTCATTACCTCATTTAGCACACTTTGCTGAATATTGTGGAAACAGAGTTAGATCAGTTAGATCAGACATTCCATCTACCTTACCCAAGTTGCACCTTTATCTCCTAAAGCTGCTTACAGTATACTTCCTCTGAGGATTTCAGAGCAATTCAAAATGTGTCACCAGAAGAAGCACCAATAAGGTCCAATCCCAGCCATTTCGGGACTTCAGAGGCCTCATTCTTCTGTGAATTTTTGTCCCAGCTGCAGAAAAAGTGAGGTTCTGTACTTCCTAAGAAGTATTATCCTCCATCAGTCCTTAGCCTCTGCACCTTTGGTAGTTCCTATTCCAGATAGAAATATGTGGGCTTGTTAAAAAACTATGTGGTTGCCATAGAGGTTCTTTTTTCTTACTTTTTACTTATATTTTTGTTGTGTTTTCCTATTTTTTTAACTTGAATGACCAAAAGACAGTTAGAAATAACATTTTCAGTCACATCATGAAGTTAAGTGGGTTTGATAGCTTCTGAATGTTACCACTAGTCTAGACAAGATCCTAATTACCCTTCTCACGGTCATGTGAAATTCTGAATTGGGTCTGTGGCAGATCCTGTAGGTGGGCTGACTCCATTATTTCCAGTCTAGCTTCACACTTGTTTCTCAAACTCCTCTGCAGCCAGGAATAGATATATGATATGCTCACCAATCAGACATCAAATCTGTGAATTCATTTGAAAGTTCTTAGAGAGCTATAAACCTCCAAATAAAAGGCTTAATATGGTTACTATCTTTTCTTCTAATGACCCTTCCCTTTCACACTTCAGCACTTGACTCTGCTTTCACCACCAGGGTTTCTCTGAGCAAACACTGACTATCATTGAATTTCCACTTGCTTTAAGAGTTTCCACTTGCTTTAATTTAATTTAAGAATATCCACTTGCTTTACAGAGCATTTCAGTGGCTCTATCTACCATCCTGTATCTAGACCTAATCTTGGCAAAATTATCAGCTGGTTAGGGTTTGCTATGAGGAGCTCCCACTCATCTGCAATTCCTTATTTTATTCCTTCATAAGTCATTAGCTAGAAAATTAAAAGGTTGTTTCATAAGGATTTAAGTTTAATCTTTTCAGAATTAACATTCAGGACAATAATAAATAATGGTGGTTGACTGATAAGCCTTCAGTCATTAGCTTCACAAAATTTACTACCTAAGCAAGCAGCTCCTGTGCTGTCTATTCCCACAGCCAGCCCTGCTTGTTGGGCAACATTGCTGAGGCCTGCTTTTGATCACAGTCTTTGAAGATTCCTATTCAACAACAAGTTCCTCACTGTTTGCATTTCCTCTAAGGAGGAAGCAGTCTGTGGACCCCTGAGATTTAAATTCATCATTAAAATTAGGTTTTCTTCTTTTTCCCATTCTTGTTGCCAATTATTTCATGGTGGCATGTTTGGCACATTTGCCAGCCCCACAAGGCATACAAATGGGTTCTCCATGGAGATGAAATTCTTTCTTGTTGCCATTCCAAAAACTGTATGCTTTGAAAAGAATGTACTATGTTCCGTAAATACGTCTCCTACTGATATAAGTTTATATCTTTGCTGCTAAAGTTCGAACACTTTTTTTTTTTTTTTTTTTTTTAGTAAATGCAGACACACATAAAGTGACCTCCTGTAGTATTAGTGTCTATATCTGGCATGCCTGCTTGCAGACACAGCTGAAATGACCTTTATTTTATTTTTTTTCTCCTTTCATGACACATCAACAGCTGGTCTCCTAAAGGGATGGGCGAACCCAGTCATATTTTAAGCCAAATAATGTTTCAAAAAATTTTGTCAAGTATTTTGCCTAATGTCTAACTAACCTCTATTTCTTTAAACCCTTGCGTATTTGAAAATACTTAATCTGCATGTTTCTGAATAACATGTCTTTAACTCATCAAAATATTTTATCAGAAAAAACTACATCCAAACAGCATATATCTTGCCTTTTCAATTAATTTATCTATAAGATAAATTTATATATTATCTCACAAAATTTGGCTTGAGGCTCAAATTGCATTTAGTTCAAGGAAGTTCTAGACATAAAACAATACACTGATGTGAATGAAAGAAGGTTTTTTTTTTTTTTTTTTAATTCTAAGGGGAAGGAAGCAGTATTTTGGTGCATATATACAAAATTCAAAGCTACTTTCTCCTTTCTCCCTTCCACCCATCCTTTCTTTTTTTTTCACCCTTTCTTTTCTCTTTTTCATTCTATAAAAATGGTATTTCTACTATCTAATTTGCTCCATTTGTCACTTAATTTCTGGGATGGCATCCACATTTCGGTGCACATACACTGTACTTCCTGGAATTGTGTACATCATGACCTTCAAAGTTCTGAAATTTATACCCAGGAGAAAATGTCCATGTTATAATTTAGTGTAAGATGGTAATGAATTTTAGTTCAGACTATAGTTATCTTTCTAATATTTATATATGTCAAACTGATGAGAAATAAGTAATAAATTAAAACAGACATTGTTATAGATGTGAGATAATTTCAAAGGAAAGAAATCTCAGTACCAAACAGTGTAACTTTTCTAACTTTTTCCCTCTTGGGAAGAATGTGGAGGAAAAGAATAATAGATTATTGACCTCATGCAGAAACTTTTTGTTTCAGGCAAATAAGGAGTTTTATCCTATTGTTCAAACATGCTAAAAAAGAAGTCAAGAAATTCCACAGAAAATCCATTTAGGCATAGATTGACCTTTGACCACTGAACTGCCTTCGATTGTTCTCTAGGAAAAGGAGAAATAGAATTAGGAGAGTCAGTTCTGGCTACATCATAAGAGCTTTCTTTTTCTTGGTGTTTGTTTTCTTTGGCTGGTAGCACACAGCTTCTTATAGAAAATAAATCCCTTGGTAGTGTTTGTGTTTCTTGTATGTGTGTGGGACTATTTAGCTCAAAGCAAGTTCAAGCCAAATCAAGAGTTCCAGTGTGTGCTGAACCTAAGCAGCCTTTACCTTGAACATAAAGAACATGGTCCAGCAGTTCAACTGGCCCTTCAGCATTTCACCATTGATGCATGCAGAAATGCATCACTGAGGAATGCGTCACTTCATCTGACATGGATCCTTGCCCAGAAACTTGGTAAATCTCAGTCCAAAAATTCATTCAAGAGTGTATTTGATAAAACACGGGTATTAGTGAATATGAAAGGACCATAGGGAAGTTAAGCTTATCCGGAACTGCCTTAATCAACTTTCCCTCAGTTTCTGCCTTCTCTATAAATCACATTACATTACTTAAAGTATTAAAAGTAAATCAGCTACCGCTAGAACTAATCATGAACCCAAACAATAATATACAAGTTAACAGTAAAAATAGGAGACATGTGAAAGTAAATAAGACACTGAGTGTTTCACTTGTCTAAAAAAAAAAAAATTTCTGGATTCATAAAACATATCCTCATATGGAAATGAAATTCCCAACATGGCAATGCATTATAAATTAGGTATATCAAGAAGGGAACATTCTGAATACCACAAATCCACATACGGATTTGTGTGTGTGATTGTACATAGGTATGATAATGAGAAAGGAGACAAAGCCAAACTACTTTTCTTTTTTTTTAATTTGACAGGCAGAGATCACAGATAGGCAGAGAGGCAGGCAGAGGCGGCGGGGGGGGGGGGGGAGAAGCAGGCTCCCCACTGAGCAGAGAGCCTGACACAGTACTCAATCCCAGGACCCCGAGATCACGACCCGAGCTGAAGGCAGAGGCTCAACCCCACTGAGCCACCCAGGCGCCCCAAGCCAAAATACTTTTAAGATGACTTACCTATGAGTGTAAAAAAAGACTATATTACAAGCTTAATAATGTAATACTTAAAGTTTTATGTAATATTTTCCTGTCATATATTAAGCATTATTTTTATAAAGAGAGTTCATTTTATAATATATTTCAAGTCATAGGGATAGGAAGGAAGGAACATTTTATGGTCTTCATTATTATACTATATTCAGGGTAAGTTTAGAAAACAAAACAATTTGGGCAACATATAAATAGGTTACAAGTAAACCATAGATATTTACGTCTCTTGTTAAAATACACATGTTAAAGAAGTAAATAGCTTTTATCCTTAGTTTTGGACTATGATATTAACTATTCATGTGGTAAGTGGTCTCCTCATTTAAAGGAAAGAAAGTTCCGATATTTTAGAATATCTTCCCTGTTCAAATTTTTATTTTAAAGATTTTATTTATTTATTTGACAGACAGAGATCACAAGTAGGCAGAGAGGCAGGCAGAGAGAGAGGGGAGAGAGGGGGAAGCAGGCTCCCTGCTGAGCAGAGAGCCCAATGCGGGACTCGATCCCAGGACCCTGAGATCATGACCCAAGCTGAAGGCAGAGGCTTTAACCCACTGAGCCACCCAGGTGCCCCTTCCCTGTTCAAATTTAAATTGGTAGTACAGATGGTTAAAAAATGTGGCCATAGGAAGACTTGAAGAATCTATAAATTTAATGCAGTTTTAAAGAGACGCTTTTTGTCTTCTCAGGAGAGTCTCAGAGAATCTGTTCCATTGTTGCAGTGTTCACATAATGTCTACTGCTTGAGTTGGTTTTAGCAGGGTTCTAAAGCAAAGCAGAATTCTAAGGGCACTGGGTAAAACGAAGACTACCAAGTTACAACTTGTTTTGCCAGAACTAGTTTCTTTCTTTTTTTTTTTAAGATATTTTTATTTATTTATTCAGAACTAGTTTCTTAATAGGCTCTAAAATCTCCATCTTTTTCTTAAATGAAAATTACCAATGATCTCTTTAAGAGTAAACACTCATTTTGTATAACCCTCATTTGCTGAATTTTTAATATACCGACCTAGCAGTATATAGAATGAATAACATAAAACTCAAGTAGTAAAATGTATTTCCTCTAGAATCTTCATTATGTTCAAATATCAACATAACTATTTCATGTTATAGGAACACTACTAAAGGGCACCTGAGTGGTTCAGATGGTTAATTGTCTGCCTTCGACTCAGGTCATGATCCCAGGGTCCTGGGATCAAATCCCACCATCAGACTCTCTGCTCAGCGGGGAGCCTGCTTCTCCTTCTGCTTCTGCTTCTCTCTCTGTCTCTCATGAATAAATAAATAAATAATCGTAAAAAAAATTACTAAAAAATATATGTTGACTATGATCTAATTTAAATTTAGAGATATTGCAAGTTCTACATATACACATATTTAAATGTAATAATTTAACTTGTTTGGGTAATATTTAAAAGCTCTTGCATTTTTGGGAGTGCCTGGGTAGGACAGACAGTTAAGCATTTTGTGATTTTGGCTCAGGTTGTGATTTCAGGGTCATGGAATTGAGCCCTGCATCAGGTTCCATGCTCAGCAGGGAGTCTGCTTGAGATTCTCCCTCCCTCTCCCTCTGCACCTCCCCCACCGTGCCTGTGTACTTTCTCTCTCCAAAATAAGTAAATATATATTTTTTTAAACTTTATAAAAATAAAATAAAACCTCCTGCATTTTTTTTTTTTTTCAGTTTGGGAGAGATTAGAGTACCACGGTTCAATTTACTAGCTTCAGTCTTTGATCAGCTGATTTGATCTTTATTCCTCAGTTTTCACTTTGCACTGGGATTAATATTGTTAACCATTTGTATATTGTTAGCCAATCTTAGTTGTGAAGCTATAATGTAAGAGTAACAGTGACCAGAAGACATAAGTATTTAAAAAGGAAGTTGTTTGATATGACCTAATTAATGTATAACAAGCATTCAATTTGTGCACATGAATTGTAATATTAAAGCTGACATGGTTGAGGATATTTTCTCATTTAAAAATTATAAAAATGTTTATCAGAAGGATGTAAATATGTGGTAGAAAACTTTGAAATTATACATTTCTTCCAGTTTTGGAATTCTGTGCTAAACAACCTGATTAAAAAAGAATTAATAAATCAAATTTAGGTTCCGTAATTTGTGAATTTCTGCCTGTGGCACTGGCAATTATCTCTGTTTGAGATTAGGTTGTGAGTGTACAAGACACCACTACCAGTCTCCTACTTCTCCAAATTTAGAAGAGGACAAGACAGCCAGATAAGAAACACTAAATTAGAAGAAACTGACGACTAGATCAAGGTGCAATTAGGGGAGGCAGTACACCTGGCCAGTCTTCTGTGGACAACTCTCTGATGACTTTTGGCTTCTAACAAATGCTGTATTTTATGGTACCTCAAAAGACTACTGACCTTTATCACCTGTACCAGGAAAACTTGTTGAACTACCAGCTGTTTTAACTGCTGGATAAAAGTATGCTAGAAAATGTTCCCTTGGAAAATATGGTATGTCAAACAGATCTGAATTTGTATTTTACCTCTTATTTGTTATCTGAACCTTGGGCAAGTGGCTTAATATCACTTAATCCACTTTCTCCTTGATAAAAGAGAATAATATTAACTCACTTTTTGTGAAGATCTAAAGAACATATATATGCATATGTATATACACATGTATATGCATTAAACATGGGTTCTGATATATAGTATGTATTCAGAATATGTTAGTGATTGTTATTATTTATGTATTAAATCTGCTAGCTTCCTTATGCCAATTATATTTTCTCTGTTATAAAACATGGTGGTAATTGAATTCTCTCTGTTAACATGAAAATTTATTCTGGATTTGGTATTCATATATGATAAGAGAGAAAAAAACTTAAGCCTTGAAGTCCAACATAATCCTAGGCTTGATTTTTCCTAGCTATTGCCTCAAAAAATTATTCACCCTCTTTCTCCCTTCAGTGTAAATGTGTGTGTGTGTGTGTGTGTGTGTGTGTGTGTATATATAGTATATATTGTGAAACGTCACCACAATAAGGGTAGTTAATAACATCTGTCATGAGAGTTATATTATTTTTTTAATGCTTATTTAAATTCTAGTTAGGGGACACTTGGGTGGCTCAGTCGGTTAAGCTGCTGCCTTCGGCTCAGGTCATGATCCCAGGGTACTGGGATCAAGTCCCGCATTGGGGGGTTCCTTGCTTGGCAAGGAGCCTGCTTCTCTCTCCGCCTCTGCCTGCCACTCTGCCTATTTGTGAGCACTCTCTCTGTTTCTCTCTGACAAACAAATAAATAAATAAAATATTAAAAAAAATAAAATAAATAAATTCTAGTTAGCTAACATATAGTGTAATATTGGTTTCAGGAGTAGAATTAAGTGATTCATCACTTACATATAACACCCTGTGCTCAACACAAGGGTCCCCCTTAATACCCATCATCCATTTAGCCCATCCTCCAACTACCCCCCATCAACCCTCAGTTTGTTTTTTGTAGTTAAGAGTATCTTATGGTTTGTTTCTCTTCTTTTTTTCTTCTTCCCCTATATTCATCTGGCTTGTTTCTTAAATTTCACATGAAAGTGAAATCATATGGCACATGTTTTTCTCTGACTGACTTGGTTTGCTTAGCATAATACCCTCTAGTTTCATACACATTGTTGTAAATGGAAAGATTTTATTCTTTTTTGATGGCTGAGTAATAGTCCAGTGAGTGTGTGTGTGTGCGTGTGTGTGTGTAGGAGAGTTTGGACTACATCTTTTTTTCTTTAAGATTTTATTTATTTATTTGAGAGAAAGAGAGTGAGAGGGCATGAGCAGGAGGAGGTACAGCAGGAGAAGCAGTCTTCCCACTGAGCAGGGAGCTGGATGCAGGACTTGATCCTAGGACCCTGGGATCATGACCTGAGCCGAAGGCAGCTTAACTGACTGAGCTACCCAGGCACCGCTACAGACCACATCTTTATCCACTCATCAGTCATGGATATTTGGGCTCTTTCCATACTTGGCTATTGTTGATAATGCTGCTACAGGAGCACTGGGGTGCATGGGCCCTTTTGAATCAGTATTTTTGTATCCTTTGGGTAAATACCTAGTAGTGCAATTGCTGAATCATATGGTAGTTCTATTTTTAACCTTTTCAGGAACCTCTTTACTGTTTTCCAGAGTGGCTGTACCAGTTTGCATCCCCACCAAAAGTTTAAGAGGGTTCCCCTTTCTCCACATCTCCCCTAACATTTATTGTTTCCTTGTTAATTTTAGCCATTCTGACAGGCATGAGATAGTATCTCATCGTGGTTTTGATTTGTATTTCCCTGATGATGAGTGATACTGAACAATTTTTCATGTGTCCTTTGGCCATCTGAATGTCTTTTTCAGAAAAAAAAAATCTATTCATATCTTCTGCCATTTCTTTTCAAGATTTTATTTATTTATTTGATAGGCAGAGATTATAAGTAGGCAGAGAGGCAGGCAGATAGAGAGGAGGAAGCAGGCCCCCTGCTGTGCTGAGAGCCTGATGTCTGACTCAATCCCAGGACCCTGGGATCATGACTGAGCCAATGGCAGAGGCTTTAAGTCACTGAGCCACCCAGGCGCCCATTTCTTAACTGGAATATTTGTTTTTTGGGGGTGTTGAATTTGATAAATTCTTTATAGATTTTGAATGCTAACCCTTTATCAATAGGTCATTTGCAAATATATTCCCCCATTCTGTAAGTTGCCTTTTAGTTTTGTTGATTATTTCCTTTGCTGTGCAGAAACGTTTCATCTTGATGAAGTCTTAATTGTTAATTTTTGCTTTTCTTTCCCTTGCCTCCAACCACAGGTCTAGTAAGAAGTTGCTATGGCTAATGTCAAAGAGGTTGTTGCATGTGTTCTTCTCTAGGATTTTGGTGGTGCCCTGCTTCACATTTAGGTCTTTCATCAGTTTGTCTTTGGTGTAGTGGTACAGTTTTATTCTTCTGCATGTTGTTGTCCAGTTTTCCCAATATTTGTTGAAGAGACTATCTTTTCTCCATTGGATATTCTTTCCTGCTTTGTTGAAGATTAGTTGACCATATAATTATGGGTCCATTTCCGGATTCTCTATTCTGTTCCATTGATTTATGTGTCTGTTTTTGTTCCAGTACCATAATTTCTTGATGACATTAGCTTTGTAATATAGCTTGATGTCCAGAATTGTGATGCCTCCACCCTTGTTATTTTTTTTTCTACATTATGTTGGCTATTTGGGGTCTTTTGTGGTTCCATACAAACTTTGGGATTCTTTGTTCTAGTTATGTGAAAAATAGTGCTATTCTGACTGAGACTGCATCAAATGTGTAGATTGTTTTGGGTAGTCAGACATTTTAACAATATTTATTCTTCAATCCATGAACATAGATTCTTTTTGCATTTCTTTGTGCCCTCTTCAACTTCTTTCAGAAGTGCTCTTTTAAAAATTTTATTGTGTTATGTTAGTCACCATAAAATACATCATTAGTTTTTGATGCAGTGTTCCAAGATTCATTATGTACAACACCTAGTGCTCCATGCATTATGTGCCCTCCTTAATACCCATCACCAGGCTCACTCACTCCCCCACCCCACTTCTCTCTAAAACCCTCAATTTGTCTCTTGGAGCTCACAGTCTCTCATAGTTCATCTTCCCCTCTGATTTCCCCCAATTGACTATAGTTTTCACAGAACAGATCTTTTATCCCTTTGATTAGGTTTATCCCAACAAATTGGGCAATCTAGAAGAAATGGATAAACTCCTAGAAACATAAAATTACCAAAACTGAAACAGAAAGAAAAAGAATATTTGAAAAAACCCATAACCAGCAAAGAAATTGAATCAGTAATCAAAAATCTCCCAACATACACAAGCCCTGGGCCAGATGGTTTCCCAGGGGAATTCTACCAGATATATAAATAAGAGTTAATACCTATTCTTCTCAAAGTGTTCCCAAAAAAACAGAAATGGAAGGAAAACTTCCAAACCCATTCTACAAGACCAGATTTACCTTGATTCCAAAATCAGACAAAGACCCCACTAAAAAGGAGAATCATAAGCCAATATCCCTATTGAACATGGATGAAAAATTTCTCGACAAGATACTAGCAACAATCCAACAGTATATTAAGAAATTAATTATTCGCCACAATCAAGTGGGATTTATTCCTGGGCTATAGGAGTGGTTCCATATTCACAAATCAATCAATGTAATACACCATACTAATAAAGGCAAGGATAAGAACCATATGATCCTCTCAATAAATGTAGAAAAAGCAGTTGAAAAATACAGATCCTTTCTTAATAAAAACCCTCCAAAAAATAGGGATAGAGGGAACATACTTCAACACCATAAAGGCCATATATAAAAGAACCACAGCTAATATCCTCAATGAGGAAAACTGAGACTCTTTCCTCTACAGTCAGGAACAAGACAGAAAGGCCCACTCTCATCACTGCTGTTTAACATAGTACTGGGATTCCTAGTCTCAGCAATCAGACAACAAAAAGAAACAAAAGCACCCAAACTGGAAGAACTCATCCAAAGGAAGAACTCAAATTTTACTCTTCACAGATGAAATGATAGCCTATGTAGAAAACCCAAAAGACTCCACCAAAAAAAAATTGCTAGAACAGATACACAAATTCAGCATGAAATTCAGATATAAAATCACCATGCAGAAATCTGTTGCATTTCTAGAAACCAATAATGAAGCAATGGAAAGAGAAATCAAGGAATCAGTTCCATTTACAACTGCACCAATACCCATAAGATACCAGAGTTATATTCCTAAATATGAAGAATTAAATATTTGAGAATAGGAATCCATGTCCTCCAATATCTCATGTGCCCTGAATAGCAATATCTTTTAATCCTTGAAGGAATACAGATAACAGGTGATGGTAATTTGATAATGCTGATAGCAATGGAAAAGTTGTGATGAGTGACTTTAGTTCATCAAGATTCATCTCTGATGAATTTATCTCTTTCTGCTCATTTACATTTATTTCTCTATTATTTGGATAGACAAATTTTCTCACTTTCCTTGAGTCTTACTCCCTCTAAGCTGACAATAATATGGAATTGCAATATATTTTTAAGTTCCTTAACATGTGTTTTAATAATCGTTTTATTACTTTAAATGTCAATCAAGTTTAATACATTTCAAGTACCTTATGTGAGAATGATTTTCTTACTCTGTGGGCCAGACATTTGAGATAAACAAAGCCCTTCAATCTAGGACATGAGTTTAAAAGTAATTTTCCAGTGATAAACAACCAATATTTCTTTGTCCTTACTTTTAAGAAAAATTGCGTATTTAATAAGAGGCTTCCCCAATTTCCGTGTTATGATTCAGAAGGAAAAATGTGTACTATTTTATCATTTTGTACTACATCTTCATGTTTTAAGATCATTTAAAAAACAAAATACTTAAGCTAAAATAAAGAACCAGAAGTATTTCAAGCAAAAGAAACCACAGAAGATCATTTGGGGGAACTCCTAGCCTTCAAGCAGGTAAATTTATTATTTCCGTATTAAAAATAAGGAGCCTAAAAAGTAAAGTGTTCAGTCTGTTGACTTTTGTTCAGTATTCAAAAATAACGGCACCATATTTTGACAGTCCATTATCTTATGATATCTTGATATGGAATTGATACTTGAGCATTCAATCTGGAGCATTCACAATATATCAGATAGTTTGGTAAATAAAATATCAGCTCTTTGGTGAACCCTATTAGAGTTGGTTGAATAATATGTCCCCAAAGATATTTCTACCAGAACATGTGAATGTGATGTTAAATCTCATGATGAGATCATCTAGGTTTACCCAGGTGGGCCCTAAATCCAATGGCAAGTATCCCTCTAAGATAGAAAAGGAGAAGACACAGATACAGAAGTCCAAGCCAAAGATGCACAGAAGATAAAGTCACATGAAGACAGAGGCAGAGATTGAATCTGTGCATTGGGAAACCAAAGCCACCGGATGCTGGAAGAGGCAAGAAAGGATTCTTTCCTAGACCTTATGGAGGAAATGTGGCCCTGCAAATACCTTGATTTTTTACTTCTAGCTTCCAGAACGATGAGAGAATAAATTTCTGTTGTTTGAAACCACCAAGTTCGTGGTAATTTGTCTTGGCAGCTCTAGGAATCTACTATACCCACCATTTGGCTTCTTCAAGTATAAGCCTGAAGAGCTAGATGAACATTGTTAAAGAAAATCATATGATGGAACTGACTACTTCTAATTCAAATTCATAGGTATTAATAGTAACAAACTTCAAATAAATGCTCAATTCTATTCAGAAAATCTAAAATGTTTCTCACTCTTCCACATACCATAAAGAAAATTTGCATCTCCTCTTCAATTTTTAAACTTTACCTTCTCTATATTATTATCTATACTCATCTTTCTTTGAAAAATGGAACTTAAATCCCATCATCTTATATTGGTAAACTTATATTGGTAAACTTGAAAAATGGAACTCAAATCCCATCATCTTATATTGGTAAACTACTTGCATTAACAGACATTTCATCTTCTTCCCAGATGTGACAATGGAGAATGCCCACACCCACCATCTTTTATCAAAGAACATCTATCCACATGTTCTCTGGACCCACTTTATTCTTGCCTTCCCAATGAATGAATTTTAGTTTGTATCATCTCTTTTCAGCAATACCTGATTTTGATTTCTTCTAAAGCATTCCAATAAACACATAAATATGTTCTAATATAGACTATCTTAGAAAAACCCTCCATTGACCTCATATCTGCCTTCAACTCAAATTCTCTAATAGTTTTCATACAAAAGATGTTGACTCTTGTTCACTTCCCAATAACCTTTAATGTACTTCAATCTGCCTTCTATTTCCACATTTTTGAAAGGCACATCAAGCTCATCAGTAACCTCTATGTTGCTAGATCCAAAGAATAATTCTCTATCCTCATGTATTAGATCTTTCAGTAACCATTAACATGGATGTCCACTTTCCTTCTTTCTTGAAACTCAATTTTCTCTTAATTTCCTTAACACTATATACACTGTTGGTTTTCCTTCTTGCTTTGTGGTTCCTCTTTTTCTACTTGAGGTTTTAATTTTGATATTCTTCATGATTCAGTTATAGGTCATCTTCTCATTAAAAAAAACAAAACAAAAACAAAAAACAAAAGTTCCTTTTTTAGGTGATACCATCCATACTCATATCTTTAAATTATTGGAAATTTACCTCACATTTTTTTTTAATCTCAAGCTCAGACCTAGTGTGTGAGTTGCATTCTTTCTACCTACTTGTCTGCTAGACATCACTTACTTATCTCACAAAACCCTCCCCTCTCCCTGACAGTTTTCACCCACCTCCAATTTTTCACACTTAAACAAATGGTATCACTATCCACCCAGCTTTTAAACCTAAACATACAAAAGTCATCATATTCCATACATCTCCATACTCTCCACATCTCAACCAGCACAAAGTCTTATTTATGATACTTATCAAATATATTTCAACTTTGGCTAATTCTCTTCTTCTTCACTGCTACCTTCCAAACATAGGTCACAACTTTTTTTTTTTTTTTTTTTTTTTTTTTTTACTGTTATCTCTTACTAGACCAAAGCCTTTGACTGGGCTGCCTACTTCTACTCTTTCCCTCCTCCAATTCCCTAAGTCTTGTCATTTCTCTGATAAAAACCTTTTAATTATTTCTTCTTAGACTTAGAACAATACTGAAATTCTTTCCCATGGTTATAGACCCTCTGCCATGTAGCAATTACCTCTCTCTTTAACTTTACTGTATATACTTCCTTCTCTTCAGTCACTGTACTCTAGCATCATTGGTCCTTTTTTCAGGTTTTGAACACACCAAAATTTATTTTCTTCAGGGTCTTGCAATGTTCTTCTATTGTCCTTCTTATTTTTAATTTTCCAGTTATCAGTTTAACTTATCTAATCAGAGATGCTTTACTTGACTACGCAATATAAATAACTCTCTATTGCATTATTTTCCATTCTGGTCTTTTATCTGTTTTCTTAGTGACAATAATATGTAATTATTTAATCTAATTCATTTGCAGTCTTCTGCATTAGAATGAAAACTTTATGGTAGAAGGGGAGCAATCTCCTCTGCTAATCATTGAATGTCTAAGCACAGTTTCTGATACAAAATAAGTCTGCTTGTAGACTATTTATCCACTTTAGTACCTTCAGGAAATTCAAATTGTACAGTCAGTAACAAACAATGCTCATGTGATAAGAGATAACTGAACTTCTAAAGTAATTCTCAAGGATTTCCTTTTTTATTAATGCATTTATTTTAAAATAATTATAGTCAACTAGGTACACAATCATGAACTCTGGATGAGCTTACAGACTATGACTATTACTCTCAGTATAATATCTTCACACAATAACACACGTAAGACACAATAACACACATAAACCACTTAATTAAGGGAGGAAACTAGCACAAATGCTAGAGGGAAGCTCTGTTAAGTGTGGCAAGAAATCTACACTATGACTGACCAGTAAGGAATTGAAAGCGAGTCAATGAGATGATTTCTTCAGGAGTATTTAAATGAAGAAGTTTATAATACAAGCCTCTAATATTAGACCCATACATTTTCCAAATACAGTCTTCTGGGTTTGTTTTCATTATCATTACCAGAGATTCCTCATAGTAACATTTTGAATGACTAAAGCAGATTAGAAAACAAAAGTCAGAAGCCCTACATTAGACTTCTCAAAGTTTATTATGCACATTATAGTTAATTTTTCTTTCTGAATTTTCTAGTTTGACATACTTTGATTTTGTTGCATATATGACTCTGAAGTAGACACAGAATATATGATTCTGTGAATTGAGACTTGGAATTTTCATTTTAGTGTTTTATTAGCGTTCTCAGACATTTTGGATTATTGTATGACTTCAGAGTGGTGTAACATTAATAAAAAGTAGTAAAGGATATAAACTGATTTGTGGTAAAACCAAAGGTGAGATTAACAATCTGAACATGAATATGCTACATGTAATTAATTCTCAATTCAAATTATAACAAAACAACAGCTTTAGAAACAGACATATTTGAATTTGATAGGTGCTCTGTCATATAATGATAGTGGTGTAAACTGTTTTTAATCTTCAAGTGCCTTGAGATCATCAAAAGATAAATAAGCTGAAATTTTGAGCTAAAGTTGAAAATATACCAATTCATTGAAAAATCAGTGATTCTGCACCATCTATAGCTACTCAATTGAACTAATAGAGAATTTACAAATCATTTTGAGAATAAGAAAAAAAGGTAATTGATGGCAGACACATTGATAAAGGTTGCACAGGGAAAATTCTGTCTGCATTAAATATCCCAGGGAAGTGGCATGGTGTCATTTCTGTACTAAAAGGTGAATGTAACTTGCACATGAGCCCTATAATCAGGAACAAATGACTGCTGGTTCTACAAATGAAACCATCCTGGTTTTTCAAGAAAAGGAAAAGGAAAGCAAAAGAACAGGAACAACAATAATGTGCCAAAACAGAAACAAATAATACAGATCAGATAAAGAAAGATCAATATGCTACAAACCGAGCTACCGGTTCATGGACAGGATCACAGATTATAGAAAAAGCACTGTTCACATTTTTCATATACTTCATGAAAACACATAAAATGCTTAAAATCTTGTGTTCAGTCTATTTAATACAAATAAAAACTATCTGGTTGACACATTCTCATTTAGTTTCATGTGGTATTAGTTGAAAAAAGATGTAAACTTTATTAATTTGTGGACCTTGTAAGGTACTTATAATTAAATTCTAACTAATACTAGATTTTATTGTTGTTTCATATGAATATTATAGCTTTCCTAAATGATATTCTTAAATACCATTTCAAAATTATTACTAATTTGGCAGGCTATTTTCCTATTTGCTCATAGTTGTTTTTGTTTTACTGTTGTCTTTTTTTTTAATTTCAATCAAAAGACAGGATATCTTTAACCATAAAATAAATATTTCACCACTCCCAAGTCTAATTTCCTATGGAAAGTGACAAGCTACTCATGGATGGTCTGATGGTTGCCTGTGTCAGCCCTTTTGTGGTCTCCTCTGTCTGGAAGGATACCATATTCAGAGACCAGAACAATAGATCATGTTGTCACCGTGTTTTGTTCTTTCTTCTGCTCATTACAAGTACTCCAAGTGGCTGAAATTCAGTGAAATTCAATGGCTGATATAACAGACCAAGGCATTTGTTTACAGAAGGCTATGTTATTATGGAACTAAGCACTTAGGACCTGATCATTGACTGAAAAAGTCTTCAGGGGAAAAGAAAGAGATCTAGCCAGATGGTGCTTAAGAAAAAAAAATAAATCTGAATCTCTTTCACATAAATTAGCCAATTAATATGCAAAGTCACAAAAGAAAATCTTGAACCTGTTCTTTTCCAATTCCAAAGCTGTCCTTTTCTGATTTTCCTCTATTTTGAAGCTACTTTTAAGTTTTTTCTCCCCTAATTTTAGTTTTTTAATATAGAACTAAAATGATTATTAAATATAAAAAGCAATGTAGAATTATTTATCCCCTATAAATGGTCTGGTGGCAAGAACACAAGATAGGAGCCTGGTTTTCACTGGGCTTATTATACTGCTTAACTATGAACAATTCTAATTATTAATTTTCTCATCTATGTAGTAGGGTGGGCATTACAACTTCCTCCAGAGTTGTAAGGATTGAATGGGATAGTGGATTCATGGTTAAAGGACTCAAAGAGTTTAGGTTATGCCCAGCTGAAATGCAGGCATATCCAGACAAGTCTTTAGAGGATTGGTGAAAATGACCTGCCAGCCGTTTATTTACCTAAACTCGCAAGTGGCTTTCTGGGAAAAAACACATCTTTAAAAGGGAGATAGAGTAAGACACAAAAGATACAAATAAAAAATCTCAGTTTCCTACAAGAAATATAATTTTGAGCCCAATATAGTGATGGTCACTCAAATCCATTTTCTTCCCTAACAAATGAACATATCCTAAAAATATATTGTACAAAAGAAAATAAACAAAAATCCAAATCTGACAATAAACAGCTTCGTTACAATTCTATAGATACTGGACAACAAAACTAGTCATTTTAAAACTATAACACAAAAGTGAGAGATTTGAATATACATGGAACTCGGCATGGCTATGCACATTTAGGACATTTAGAGCATGTGGGTACCACTCAGCTCTGTCTTATCAAGGATTTCAGGGGACTACAGATATTCTTGCCAGTGACAACCACAGACATCTGGCACCCTGACAGCAGTAGCTATAAGTATAAAACTCCAAAGGCCCCTATTTTAGTGGCTTTAGAGCTATAAGCAACATCAATACCTAATTGGTAGTTTAAATTGAGTACCAATCACAGATATCCATGCAGAGGTATCACCTCACTAAATAAGTGTAAGGTAAGACACAAGAAAACAGCTACTGGGTGCTCTAGGTCAGGGGTCGGCAAACTTTTTCTGTGAAGGGCCAAACAATAAATATTTTAGGTTTTGTGGGCCATACAGTCTCTATCACAACTACTCAACTTTATCACAACTACTCAACTACCAATATAGTGACAAAGCATCCACAGGCGAATGAGACATGAATAGGTATTGCTGTATTTAGATAGTATTTTATTAACAAAAACAGGTTAGGACAGGATTTGTTCTGCTGTAGAATCTTATTTATAAATATAATAGAAGATCTACTTGTGAATATAATAGAATGATTCTTGAAAACTATTACAAATAAATAAGGACCTACTTCAAAAAAGACTTTAGAAATTATGAAAACATTGACAATGAATGTCAAATAATGTTTAATACATTGATGGGATGCCTTTTTTTAAACTCCAAAGGAATTATAGTTACATATCCAAACTTCTCCAAACATAGAAGGCAAGCAAAATTATGCTCTCCCTTTCTCTCTCTCTCCCCACTTTTCTTCCACCTGTCTCTATATATATCTTCCTGAAGAGAAGTCTCTGAACCTGTACTTCCATTTCTAACAAAAGTTTCTCTGGACCAAATTCCACTTCTTCTGATAATGTAAATAATTACATTGGTCAGTCCCAACCTAACAGTTTGCCTAATGAATGACAGCATCCTTGACTTTAGCTAAGTCCTGGGAATGTAGGATGTTTTAAGATTCAAGATAAGTCATAAGGATGGCTTAAACATTAAGATCATTAATAATTTTACTTTATAACACTATAGAACTGGAGAGTACGCATGATGAGATAATTTATAAGAATGAGGGTCAGGTGATTATTTTTGGAAGTAAACATGTCATAATTCTGGCTAATAAGTTATAAAAAAGCTTGCTGAGGACTACCTGGGAAGAATATCCTCATTCTTAAAATGACAGATTCCTTACTCTTACTTCTCTTCTACCATTGTCAGCATCTTAACTTGTCTTCTTAGGCATTTTTTTCCATAGTCTAAAAACATTTCTAGGCACCATTAAAGAAAGCAAAATTGAAAATATGTTTTGTACTTTTTAAGAGTGAGGAAAGCCTTTCCAGAGGGTCTCCAGTAGTTTTATACCTAAAATATTATGTAGATGTAATGTATATCACAACTGCAGCATAAAGAAAGATTGGTAAAGGTACCTATAAGTTTGAAAGACTATTTTACTTAACATAAACAATTATCTCTAAGTAGAATGTAAAAGTTGGGTGAGTTGCCACAGCAATACATAAATATTGTAGAGGAAACACAGTGAAAAGCTCAATAGATAAATTAAATGAAATACTAAAATAATTTAAATAATCAAAAAGACAGGGAGGAAAATTTTCTTTAGAAAAAAATTGTACAGACAGAAAAATAATAATGAAATGGTGGGCCTATATCTACATTAAATATAAGTAGTCTAATACACTTTATTAAAAGAGATTCTATACTGAATTATTTTAAAAGGCCAAAATATATGTTGATATATATAAGTACTTAATATAAGAACTTGAAAATCAATGATTAGAGTTGTTGAAAGAAAAAGAATGGAAAAAGATTTATTGGGTGCCTGGATGGCTCGGTAGGTTAAGCATCTGCCTTTGGCTTAGGTCATGATCTTGGGGTCCTGGGATTGAGTCCTGCATCAGGGTCCTACTCAGCGGGGAACCTGCTTCTCCTTCTCCCACTCCCTTTGCTTGTGCTCTCTTTCTCTTTGTCAAATAAATAAAATCTTTTAAAACAAAAGAAGATATATCACGCAAACACTAATAAAAAGATGTCTGGGGTTGCTATATTAATATCTGACAATGTGACTTCAGAGAAAAAGGAAAATTAGCAGAAAAAATGATATTATGTAATGACAAAAGTACCAATTCATCACAAAGATCTAAAAATAATGTGTCTACATGTAACAACATGGCTTCAAAATACATGAAGCAATAACTGATTAATCTAAAAGGAGAAATAGATAAATCTATGACTTCAGTTGGACATTTCAACAGTCATTTCTCAGTGATTGATAAAATAGGTAGACAAAAAGACAAGAATTTAGATGACCTGAAGAACCTTATCGTCAACCTGTTATTTATAGAACATTCCATCCAAATCGGTTAAAATACACATTCTTTGCAAGGAGACATGGAACATTCCCTAAGATAGACCATATTCTTTGTCAGAAAATAAATTCATTAAATTAAAAAAATAAAGAGTATATTCTTTGGCCATAATAAAAGCAAAAATATTTTTTAAAAAAGTATTTGCTAAAACTCAAATAATTTGATAATAAACAATGTATTTATAAATAATACCTAGATAAAAGAATTTCATAAGGAACTTTTTAAAAAAACTAAATTGATTAAGAATTAAAATACAACATATCAAAAATTGAGAGATGCAGATAAAGCAGCACACGGGAATAAATTTATACTATAAATTTGTCTGTTAGCAAGAAGAAAAAAATCAATAATCAAAGCTTCTAACTCAAGAAACTAGAAATAAAGAGCAAACAAAATGCAATTCTTGCAGAAGAAAGGAAATAAAGAGCAGAAATTGATAAACTGAAAACAGAAAATCATAGAGAAAAATATATTAAACCAAAAGCTGCTTGACCAAAAAGATCCATAAAAGTGATAGTGAAAATGAGGTTTGAAAAAAGTGAGGACTCAGTGAGCACCATTGGAAACACAAAGGGCAAACAAATATCACAAACATTAAGAGGATCCTAAGAAATTACTATAAACCCCTCTATGAACATAGATTCAACAAATTCTATGAACTGGATCAATTCCTTAAAAGATATGAATTACAAAAACAATTCCAAGAAAATGTAGAAAACTGGAATTATTTTCTATTAAAGAAATTGAATTGATAGTTATAAAACCTTTTAAAAATGTAAAAATAAAAATAAATTTTAAAATAATTTTTAAATATCACCAAATATATAAAATCTCTTCCAGAAAAAAGGAAAAAAAATTATGAGGCAACCATTACTTTAATAGCAAAACTAGATAAAGACAATAAAAAAAAATAGGGCAGCCAGTATCTCTCAGGAACACAAAAATCTTTGATAAAATATTAGCCAAATGACTATGCCAATATATAAAAATAATGAAACATCATTATCATGTAGGGTTTATCTCAGGAATGCAAGTTTGCTTCCAACATTCAAAAATAAATAGATATATTTAAATCACAGATTAACAGATTAAATGATAGGAACTGATAAAATTCAATATTTATTTAGGATAAAACACTCTGGAAATTATTTGTAAATTAAAACTTTCTGAACCTGATAGACTATCTACAAAAAACTTAAACCTATCACCATACTTAATGTGAAAAACTAAACGTTCCTTACCAAAAGTCAGGAATAAGGCAAGAATATCTGGTTGTAATACTCCTACTCTATATTCTATTGTTTGCTGTAGACACTGTGATAAGGTGAGGAAAAAGAATATCAATTCTCTCTAAACTGATCATTAGATTTCATAACACCCAATTAAAATCTCAACAGACATTTTTTTTTAAGATTTTATTTATTTATTTGATAGCAAGAGAGATCACAAGTAGGTAGAGAAGCAGGCGGAGGGGCGGGGGGGGGGGGAGCAGGCCCCCCGCTGAGCAGAGAGCCTGATTCAGGGCTCAATCCCAGGACCCTGAGATCATGACCTGAGCCAAAGGCAGAGGCTTAACCCACTGAGCCACCCAGGTGCCCCTCAACAGACATTTTATAGATGTTATCAAGCGAGCTCTAAAACATAAATGGACAAAGAGATATACAAGAAATTCCATTTTCCAATAAAAGAGCCAAGTTGGAGGCATAACATTTCCTATTTTAAGACTGACTCCTGACCTACAGTTATTAAAAGATTGTGTCTCTAATAAAAAAGAGATGGAACAAATAATGCTGACCTAGACTTATACAAATAGAATCAATTGATTTTTACCAAAATGCATAGATAATTCAATAGAGAAAGGATTTTTTTTTTCAATAAATTGCACTGGAACAATTGAACACTGAGTATAAATAATTCAAAACAAAAGAACCTCAACCTATATCTCATTCAGTATAAAAACATTACTTTAAAATGGATCAAAAACTATAAAATGCTTAGAAGAAAATAGGGAAAATCTTTATAATCTTGGATTATTTAAAGAATTCTTATATAAGACACCAAAAGCATGATCTGTAAAAGAAATATTGGGTAAAGTGAAATTAATCAGTATTTAAAATATTTTCCCTCCAAAACATTTAAAAACTAAACATATATTGAAACAAACATTTCAAAAAAAAAAAAAAAAAGAAAGAAAGAAAGAAACATTTCCAAATCAAATATCTGACAAGGGACTTGTATCTAGAATACATGAACTCAATATTAAAAATAAATGGGTCATGGGGCGCCTAGGTGGCTCAGTGGGCTAAGGCCTCTGCTTTCGGCTCGGATAGTGATCCCGGGGTCCTGGGAACGAGCCCCACATTGGGCTCTCTGCTCAGTGAGGAGCCTGCTTCCCCCCCTCTCTCTCTGCCTGCTCTCTGCCTACTTGTGGTCTCTGTCTGTCAAATAAATAAATAAGAATCTATAAATAAATAAATAGATAGATAGATAGATAGATAAATAAATAAATAAATAGGTAAGAGACCTGAACAGATCCTTTACAAAGAAGGATGGCAAGATATATAGATGGCAAAGATGTCCAATAAAGGTTAACAATAAGATATGCTACTGAGGATACATTTTGCTGATGAGAATGCAAATTATTACAACTACCCTGTGATACAATTGTGCCATTTTTCATTAAGTTAAATATACATTCATATGATCCAGCAATCTACTTTTAGGTTTTTAGAAAAAAAGGCCCCATTGGTGGGTGATTTTTCATCCAGGGGATGTTTGTTAAAATCTTGAGATATTTTTGCTTGTTAAATCCATGGATTTAACATCTAGTTTCTAGAGGCCAGAGATGCTACAAAACATCCTATAATGCCCAGGACAGTCCCCTATAATAAAAAATTACACAGTATAAAGTATCAGTAGTGCTGAGGCTGACAAGTCTTGTCCTATAAAAAGGAAAAGGCTTGTTATGCAAAAACCTGAATACAAATAGCACTATTACTCATAATTGTCTCCAAATAGAAAAAAAAAAATCTTATCATTGGTGAAGGGATAAACAAATTGTGGTACATCCATATAACAGAATAGTACTTGGTGATAAACAAGAATGAACTACTGATACATGAAACAACATGAATGAATCTCAAATGCCCTATGCTAAGTGAAAAGATGTCAGTCTCAAAAGACTACACAATGTATGATCCCTTTATATGACATCCTCTTAAACTTTAAAACTATAGGAATAGAGAATAATCAGTGGTTGCCAGGAAATCAGGGAAGTGTCTAACTATGAAGGTCAGAAAGAGGTAATTCTGGAGGGTAACAGAATTGTTCTGTATCCTGTCTTTGGTGGTGGCTGCACCAAACTGTGAATATGTTTAAACTCACGGAACTGTATAATAAAAAAAGAGGAGAAAATTTATGGTATGTAAATTTTTCAAATGATTAAAAAAAAACACAGAAATCCTTTAAAAAACTGATAAAAGTAAAAATTTTATATATTTGTTAAATGATTCCATTTCTTAATGGCACACTGAATTAAGAGAATAGACTCTGGAGCAATGATAACTGGGTTCAAATTCCACCTCTGCCAATTATTAGCTCTGAGATGGACACAGGGCAAACCTAACCTCTCTGAACTTCAGTATCCTCATCTGTAGACTGGAAATAATAATAGTTTCTGCCTCATTGGTTTGTTGTGAGTTAATATACAATAACATACTTAAGAGTATTGCCTGATGGATTATAAATACACTATGAAAATCAGCTATTTTTATTATAAGTGATAATATTTATGTAGTACATATTTCTACATTCCTTAAACTAGATGAATTTGAAAGACATGTTACTATATTAAAAGTTTTAATAAAAAATAATGTTGGATATAGTGCATATATCATACCTTATAATTTTTTGTGCCGTATATTGGTGGACTTTCATGAACTCAATCAATGCCTGTTTATCTCACTTATAACATGAATATTTTCTCATTTCAGTAAGTTTGTATATAAAATTTCCTTTGAATGGTCTAATTTTATTTTATATAGATGTTTTATTATTTATCTAACTGATACCCCTACAAAACATTCAAGTCATTTCCTTCTTTTCAAAAACATATCTTTTCTCTATCAAATTAATTTTATACAAAATTAGAGCTTTGGTTATTCCTTATCCAAGGTATTTTACCAATATCTTTTTCAAAAATTAAAGCCCTACCATTTTATAGTTCCTAGTAATTGAATATCCTTAAAAAGAATCCCCATTCTGCCTTTACAAATAGCATGAGGAGACAATCTGACAATTAATTTTGAGAACGTAAATTTATATTTACAGAACCACATATATATAAGTGTATACAAAAACATATAGATACACACACATACACACACAAACACTTCTTTTTTACCAAATTGAACAGAGCAATGTGTCCCCATTCTATACTCTATGAAGAAGGAATTTGTAACTTTATCTTAAAAAAGCAATATCAGGTTCTGTGTTCTCTGTTTATTCACCTTTGATTCCTAGGTTCTAGCCTAGAGAGCCATAGAAGATGAGTCACCTGCTCTGAAAGTAGACTCTTTTTTCCAAGAGATAGCGTCACTTCCATTATCTGCAGTGGCATAGGTCAGATCTCCATCATGAATCTTTAGAAGAACAGGTGTCAAAACAATTTGAACTATACTTTATTGGTAAAGAATACAAATCTTGAAGTTATCTGAAATGCATACTTTCCAAATGTGTTATCTAAGGGCAGGAACAAAACACACTCTCCAATAACATATATTTTTCTCATCAGACTACAAGCTCTTCAAACCAGGAAACTTAACTTTACTCATTTTATATCCCTGAAACATGCATAATGCTCAAATGTGTATTAAATAAATCCTTAATGGAGGTATTTTTAAAGTAGATGTATGTAATACTGTAAGTAGAAAAATGCTTAGATTTCTTACTTGAAGGAAAATAGAATAAAAATCTTCTAAACCTAAAATTTTTGCTTTGCTACATATAAATATGATCACATAACCATATAATAAAAGAATGGCTCAAATAAGCAAAAACTCTTCCAATTTTTCCCTCTTGTGGTTGAAATGTGATATTATTATTGCTCTTTGTTACTTAAAATTTTATACAGACACACATACACACTCAAAATGTCCACAAATAAGTACTGAACAGCAAGGAAAATAAACTAACTTTAAGGAAGTTAGCATATTTATATATAATTTATATGTAGGTTATTTATCATCCACATTAAGTAGAATGTTTACCTTCACAGCTATAGAATTTCTAATTATCTTATTTATTCATGTGCAATTTTAAAATTTGTAATTTAGGAATTATTTAAACTCTTCTATCTGATATTAATTACTTCTCTTCAAGGTGATGGTCCTAGCTACTAATTTAGTTAGACAGCTACAAAGAAATATAAAAAGAAACCAGGTGGATAATTATATAATTCTTGTACTGGATACAAATTTATTATTTTTAATAGTTTACATAATGCCCAAAATTCTCAGTAGGGAATAATAATCATTTTAGGTTGTCAATCAAAACTAAATATTTTTCTTTTTTCCCAGTGATTATATGTTAGAGACAATCATGAAAACTAAGCAGGAACCGTTGGGAAGCATAATACCATAAATTTACAGCTTGGCCTTTTAAGTTGGCTAAGAGATTGATGACCCACTTGTTAACATGGGAGAAATATTCACAGGGTATATAGAGTTACTTTACTGTGGGTAGTTTGATGTGTTGTATTATGTTAGAACTACTCTATTTGACCTCTGTTCAGTGGTGCATTATAAATGTGAAGTATTGTACTCCCTTAGAAAGCAGACTCAATGCATTTCAACCCCATGCTGGTTGTTACCCAAAGCAAGCATGGTTAAATTACACGCATCTCTTGGTTTTAAAGGAAGGGAAAAATAGGGGGAGGAGACACATTTCTCATGGATTAGCATCCTCTGATCTATTTTTGCACCTAACCTAATACAAATTCAGTAGGTCATTTTTTCATGGCTGAGAAGAAAAATGTTTTATGTCTGTGTTTTTAATGTTGTACAGATTCTGAAAAACATCTAAAACAGTCTAACCAAATCAAGTGTTCTCATTAAATATTAATGTTTCATACCATACAAGCATACAGATCATGTTTATTGGAAAAGTAATTTAAGATTCTTCCAGAGTGTTTTTGTTTTTTTAGTTTTTTTTGAAGATTTTATTTATTTATTTGGCAGAGAGAGAGAGAGATCACAAGCAGGCTCCCTGTTTAGCAAAGAGCCCAATGTGGGGATCCATCCCATGACCCTGAGATCACGACCTGAGCCGAAGGCAGAGGCTTAACCCACTGAGCCACCCAGGTGCCCCAACTTCCAAAGTGTTTTCAAACTACATCTTATATATTTGTATCCTTCAACATACACATATCCACTCAGGTGACATATGTTTGGTCCTATATTAAATTCCAAATGGTTCAGAATCATTCAAGTTCTTTCTGGTTACTGATCTTGTCCCCATCACCTACAGCATTACATAACCTTGTTTTTATTTTTTTTAAAGATTTTATTTATTTATTTGTCAGATAGAGAGAGAGCGTAGGAGCAAGCACAGGCAGACAGAGTGGCAGGCAGAGGCAGAGGGAGAAGCAGGCTCACTGCTGAGCAAGGAGCCCGATGTGGGACTCGATCCCAGGATGCTGGGATCATGACCTGAGCCGAAGGCAGCCGCTTAACCAACTGAGCCACCCAGGCATCCCATAACCTTGTTTTTAAACAGTAGATTCTACATAAATGGTAAAAGTACAATAATAATAATATAATAATATTAATAATAGTAATAATTCCAATGACTTAAAGATATTTATATGTAATAAAAATTTTATTGTATTATTTGAAATATGTACATTACTATAACCCCCAATACATATTATGCCTTTCATGTTGACAGTTTATTTCACTTTAAACATTTTAAATATTAAAGTGAGTAAAAACACGAAGTGGTTACATAGAACAGTATAATTAAAGTTACTGAAGTTATTCCCTCATTTTTAAAGTCTGAATTTTTATTTTAAATTGTGGATTTTATTTTTTGAAGATTTTCTTTGTTTGAGAGAGAGAGAGAATCTGAAGCAGACTCCTCACTGAGCATGGAGCCTGATGTGGGGCTCAATCTCACAACTGCAAGGTCATGGCCTAAGTGGAAACCAAGAGTTGGATGCTTAACCAACTGAGCACCCAGGTTCCCCCAAATTGTTGAAATTTTTTTAAGATTTTATTTTTATTTATTTATTTGACAGACAGAGATCACAAGTAGGCAGAGAGGCAGGCAGAGAGAGAGAGAGAGAGGAGAAAGCAGGCTCCCTGCTGGGCAGAGAGCCCGATGCGGGGCTCCATCCCAGGACCCTGGGATCACGACCCGAGCCGAAGGCAGGGGCTGAACCTAGTGAGCCACCCAGGCATCCCCAAATTGTTGATTTTACTTATTTGTATTTTTTCTTATTTTTAAAAGATTTTATTTGCTTATTTGAGAGAGAAAGTGAGCAGAGAGAGAGCATGATGAGCAGAGCGGAGGTAGAGGGAAACAGACTCCCCTGCTGAGCACGGAGCACAGAGCAGTACTCAATTCCAGGATTCTGGGATCATGACTGAGCCAAAGGCAGACACTTAACTGACTGAGCCACCCAGGTGCCCCTCAAATTGTTGATCTTAAAGAGTGACTTAAAATAATGATCATTATTGATCACTGCAAGATTATGACCAAATATACTTTTTTTAAAAGATTTTATTTATTTATTTGACAGACAGAGATCACAAGTAGGCAGAGACGCAGGCAGAGAGAGAGGAGGAAGCAGGCTCCCCGCTGAGCAGAGAGCCCGATGTGGGGCTCGATCACAGGACCCTGGGATCATGACCTGAGCCAAAGGCAGAGGCTTTAACCCACTAAGCCACCCAGGTGCCCCCCAAATATACTTTTGTTATAAATATAAGGGATATTAAAAAATAATTATCTGCTCTGGGTATCAGATATCCAAGATGTGCTTTTGTTTTAATCAAAAGGGGAAAAGTTAGAATAAAAAAATGTGGAACTGATATACTACCTAACAGTTTCAATCATGTCAGAACATTTCTATTTCTTTGATATTTTTTAAATTGTCATTTCTTTCCCCCTTTTTTTATGATTATAGCATCTCATTCAGACTGAAATTATTATTAATGAGGCTTGACTAAAAATGTTTTATTTATTCAGATGCACTGGTTTTAAGGCTTTGAAAATGATAAATTCCTCCTGGCTCAAGTTATTAAGATTGAATCATGTCTTCAAACTGACACTTAGACTAGACTATAAAGGATACATTCAGATTCTTTATGAGTTAAACTTCTTGGAAGCCAACAAAAAGGAAAACCATGCTTATATAACATCAAATTTGCTCAATATTTTAAATATAAATAGTACTGTGTAATTACATACATAAACCCCTGAGGCTGAATATTCTATGGGACTTTTTGATGTTTCTTTAAAATTTGAGAGGAGCCATTGGGAAACTGATATTGAATCATTCATTACCAGAAAACTGAGTAAATGAAAAAAAGAATTAAAAATATTAACTCTTAGTAAATGTCACAGTTAATTCCAATTTATTTATTCAACACATTATTAACTAAAGTGACATGTCTTATGAAATCTGATGGTTTTTCTGGGTCTCTCACTGGAGCATGGTGGTGGTTGTGATTAGAAGATGTTATAAGAAGCAGATAAGAGATGTAGATATTCATTGGAGAATAAGAAAATAAATCAGATTTATGAAAAATGCTCTACTTAAAAATAATTGGGATTTGTTTTGAAAAGAAAAAATCAGGAATAGAACAATGAATACAGTATTGTTAAAATGAGACTGAAAAATCTTAGATATTTAATGTTCCCAACACGTTGATGTTAAAGAGTAATAATGCTTATATAAAGCTCTAGTATTTTATGGTAACCAGGATTTTAAAACAATAAATATTGCTATATGAGAGTTGTATTTCTAAGAATATAATGATCTATCTTTCCATGACCTTACCTAACATGTTAGCTCTCAAGTTTTATTCTGGGGCTTAGTAAAATGAGCCACACAATTTCCCACATCAACTGAGGGCCTCCATTCATTTCTTTTTCTTGGCTTTAGACTCCTTCATATGTGCACAGTTTCTCTTTATTCATTATTCCCTTTTCCTGCCTCTTCTTTTGGTCTAAGCTGGTTACCTATGCATTCCTCTCCACCTTACACTTTGGGGTGATATGGAATATTTGAGTTTTCAGGCACAAACGAGTAACCTCTGCATGAAAATGTAACTCATAGTAGAATAGCTCTCTGTTTGCCTTCATGGCAGCTATTCAATAGTGGTTATTCATTAACAAGTTCTCTTCCAGAGTAAAGTACTTGGAAAAAAGTGGTTCAGAATGTCGTCTTTGTTTCCAAGTCTTCCTTTTATCTTGGTTTGTTCCCTATGTCCTCGTGCTTGAAGCAGTCACTCTGTTCTTGTATATCAAACTGTTACAATTACCTTCACATTCTTCTGGAACAGTCATCACTCATTAACTCCCACTCAATGTCTCTGTATCAGTAGGAATGAAGTTCAGTTGATACGATTTCCCACCAATTCAATATTGAAGTCAGAAATACATGGCGTGGTTTAAAAGATGGCTCAGAGTTTTAGACTCACAGCTAGTCCTATTGGAGGATATAAGGCCAAATACTAAATAAAGATGAAATAATTTTGTGAATATAGGGAGCCTTCAAGATTTAACCAAGGAGGCAAAGGAAAAGAAAACAAAAATTATTCAAGTGTGCTGGAAAAGAGGTTGTTACCTATTGTGGCAAATCTAGAGGCAGTTATCTATCCATTCAGCTGTTAAGCATTTTTCACTGAAGATTAAAAATATGTGGAGGCAGGGGCACCTGGGTGGCTCAGTGGTTTAAGCCTCTGCCTTCGGCTCAGGTCATGATGTCAGGGTCCTGGGATCGAGCCCCACATCTGGCTCTCTGCTCAGCGGGGAGCCTGCTTCCCCCCTCTCTCTGCCTGCTTCTCTGCCTACTTGTGATCTCTCTCTCTGTCAAATAAAATCTTAAAAAAAAAAAATATGTGGAAGCATTAAACCACATTTTGAGACTATTCACAAGATCATATAAACATAATGAATACAGAAGACACTCTGACCTTTTGTTTTAAAAAATGTATACTTTCAAAATAACCAAAATAATAAAAAAGCAGTATAACAATACTTGGATATTGTTAAATAAATACACAAATAAATAAACAGAGAAAGAATATTATCTATATATTCTGTTCTTGGTTGAGTTGTGTCCCCTAAAAATTCAAATGTTGAAGTCCTAACTACAACTACCTCAAAGTATAACTTTATTTGGAAACAGATTAGTTGAAAATGTAATTAATTAAGCAAGATGAGGTCATTAGAGTGGATCCTAATCCAATATGACTGTTGTCCTTTTTTTTTTAAAAAAAGGAATTTTGGACATAGGGTCATCCAAAGAGGGAGAACACAATATGAAGAGGCAAAGGAAGAAAATGGCAATCTATAAGCCAAGGTGAGCAGCCTAGAAGAGATCCTCACAACTCTCAGAAGGAACCAACCTGACCGACCGACACCTTGATCTTGGACTTCAAGCCTCCAGAACTATGAGACAATAAATTTCCATTGTTGAGGCCACTTTGTGGTACTTTGCTATAGCGGCCCTAGCAAACTAACATGCACTCATTACCCAGAGGTAATCTTTATAAAAATTTGTTGTAAATTATGTAGTCTGTAACTATTTGTTTGTTCATGTATTTCTTTTTTTTTTTCACATAAAAATAAATTGCAAATAAGCTTTTTTAGGCTTTGGCAGTGAGTCTTTTTTCCTACCTGGAAATCTAGTACTACTCCTTCTTCCTGATAGCAATATACCAATTTTAATGCTAAGCTAATGATAACATTCCCCAGGATTCCTTGGAACTAGGTGTACTTACTTGCCTAAATTCTGAACTAAGAGATATTAGAAGAAATGGTGTGTGAGACTGTCAAGAACTGCAAAATTTCTACAATTTCACACTTCCTGCAATCAAGCAAATAAACTGGCATACCATAGTCTCTTAAAACTAGATTAAGTCATGGGATTCGTGGGTCAGAGATGAAGTACTTTATTTCTCACAGCAATAGCAGTAGTCAGAATATCAGCATTTTATTCTCCTAGAGCCAATTCCAAGCCCTTCAATAGGGCTATGAGAAGAGGGCCAGGCAATACTTGTGCCTATGGGGTTTAAAACTTTTATAACAGTCAGTAAGCCTGTATACACTTTTTAATCAATTAAACATACTTAAAACCTCATTTTCAATAATGGTTAAGAAATTTGGTATACAGTTTTATAACTGTTTACTCATCTAATCCTTTTTTAATGTGTTCCCATTATTCTGTTTCCATTTTTTCTCCAATACTAAAAATTTAATGCACTTTACTGCTGTTTATTAAATTAAATAATAATTAAATATTTTAATTAAATAAATTAAAATTATTTCTTTAAGATTGGTTAATACTTTCCTGTTGTGAGTTTTGTTTAGTATATTCTTATTTTATGTAAATATGTATATATGTAGACAAAACAACAAAACCTTACATTTATAAAATAGAATCACATTTCCATCTCTGTCTTTTCTCTTCCCTTTCTACATATATACAAAACACCAACCCAAAACTTAAGTCTTAGGAAGTAACAATACTTGAACTTTTCAGTTCTGTGGATAAACTGTATAGCTCTTGTATTGTAAGTTTTATATATTGTAAACTGTATAGTTCTTGTATTTGTAAGACAAATACATGTATCTTGCACATGTATTTGTCTTATTTTTAATTTTTCCTTGGTTGTTAATTGCTAATGGTCATAAATCCAACTTCTTTTATTTACCCAATAGATATACTTTTTTTTTAACTAATAATAGATATGTATGATCAACAAAAAGAGATAAATGAGCCTATCTGGAAAGAATTAATACTGATAGGTTCTCTTATTGAGGTTGAATAACAGAACTGGATTTTTAGTAAGACTGTGTTGGTGTGTTTGATAATGCAGAAGACTCGGTCATATCCTCTGAGTAGCTTCTAGCTCAGTAATTCACAATGTTTTTAGCTCATAAGATAATGATTCAGGATGTTAGTATATTAAACATAATGTATCTTGATATATACCCTGCATAGAAACTTTAAGTGTTAATATTCATGGAGGCAACTCATATCCATAAATTTTTGTCTTCTGTGAAATAGTAAGCTTTGGTCTATTGCTGCTTATAGTTTCCCTGCACATAGCTCCCCTTGTAATTAGCAGATGAGTAGCAGAAATAGCAGCTCTGTGTGTGTATGTGTGTGTGTGTGTGTGTGTGTGTGT